>VXAB01013888.1:0-21926 GCA_013399175.1 Odontophorus gujanensis
CTTTAAGATCATTTGCACTACAGTCAGGCAGATGGGAACCTGGAATTCAGAAGTGGTCTCTGGTTTGCAGCCACAGACTGACTATTTAGGAGCCAGAAACATTGGCAAGCCACCTAAGCACAGAGCGGGAAAGTGCTTCAGGTGATGTTCTGAGTAAATGGGGATGCTGGCCACCAACATCATCCACGAGGTAGCCCTTCCCATAGCCTACTCAAGTAGGCAGAAAGCTTTCAGAAGAGGTGCCTGAATCATGCCTGTGGTTTGGGGAGTTGAACTAGCGTGTCTGCAGAACCAAATGAACAGTCATACCCTTCAGTAATGGCAGTCTTAAAAATGCTCAGTGATGTTTGTGTTGGTGAGTTTTAACTATCAGCCATAACACTGTAGCAGGTGTAACAAAATAGGAAGGTATCATACTATGGTACATCATTCTGCAGTATGACTGAATGGATGTTGCATCAGATTTTAGAATATACTGTCATAGGGATATATACACCAATACTGTGGAAATCAATCCCACTGTGTCAGTTAAATATATAGGATACTCCAAAGAGGTTTGGATGGCACATCTTTATTCTGTAACTGCAGGTTTTACAGCCTGCCTGAAACAGTTCTGGATGCATCAGGTGTAGATGAATTTCATTGGGGAGACATGGAGTATATATGTGTCTGCCTTTCAGCTGGGAGAATTAAAGTGGTTGTGGTTAATTCTTAAAAGGGAGAGGAGGGCAGTTTGTTTGCTTGATAGATTATTAGAATGAGTGTTAGGTAACATCAAATTTGACCAAGTGGGTATGTCCCATATTTGAAAGGTTCGGGGTGTAACACTATTGAACAATATATATGTTGTTTCCCTTAGACACAGATATTGTGTGCTTTGTCCAGAAATTAAGTTAGATGAATAAGAATTTCCTACAGGACAAGATGAAGAAATTAAGTTGAATATGTCTTTTTTTGTGTGTTGAAGCCTAGTGGGGCTGCATCTCGATTACTTTGTCCATTCTTGGCCTTCTCAATATGAGAAGCAAAGGATCCACTTTAGATATGGTGGATAAGGACTCGGACCATCACATACGTGCAGATTCTGCAAGAACTGGGGCTGCTCAGTCTGGAGGAGAGGAGGAGGCTCAGGGGATCTCATCACTGTATATAAATACGTGAATGGAGGGGTGAAAGCAGATTGCTTGGTGGTACTTAATGAGCAGTCTATTCTTTGGGCACAAATAGAAATACGAGAAACTCCATTTAAAAGTTGTTGATTTTTTTTTTTGTAATTATTTTTAATGTGAGCATGGTTAAATCCTAGAGATTATGGAGCATCCATCCTTGGAGATGATCAAAATGCAACTGGCATGAGTCTGGACAGCCAGCTCTGGCTGACCCTAGTGGGGGCAGGGGGCTTCCAGGGATGCCTGCCACCTTCAGTTGTTCCATGGTTTTGTGGTGATGGATGGAATGGAGACCACTATGTCATAGTCAGCTGTGTGCAATTTGTGTGCACACAGCACATGTCAAATGAATTAATTACGTAGTTGAGAAATTCTTGGGACTATTCTGTCAACAGTTGTGGTGACTAGGCACTCAGTTGTACTGGGGTTGTAAGATGTGAGAGTTCCATCCAGGGAGTATTTTGGTCATGCCATTCCTGAGAAGGAAGAATCATTAGCAGATGTAAGGTAGAAGTTAGGGGATTTTCAATGCGTACTGCTACGTGAAAGTGTAAATTCAATTCTGCATGAAAGTATAGGAGACAGGGAAGAGAAAGGGTCATTAATGCATCAGGTATGCTGTGTCAAAGTGTGTTTGGCACGCATTTGGGGGGCAGCATGCTGTCACCGTGAAATATACCCAATATGTGCTAGTATGTCTTGTAATGTGGTATGGAGGAAGCTGAGTAGGTGTGCTACAGAAGGTGCTTGTTAACACACTGAATATGTCATACTAATTTGTTGCCAACAGTTATTGTTTTAGAAAAATGACGGCAATATGGAATGATGCAGCCCACCTGACATACTGATTGTGTCAAACATAGTGATTGTAAGTAGTTTGTGGGATATGTCACACTTATCTCCTGTACGAAGGACAAAGGTTTTGGCTCTATGTGCCATGTGAAGCAGCAGCCATAAAAAGCGCAAGTCATAATGCGTTTTGTCATGCCACCTGACGTTTGCCGCTTAACCTGCACCGTACTGCCAGAACCCCGAAGTGGCAGGGTGACAGTGGCACATCGGCTCTGGGAGTAAGCAGCCGGAGCCATGGAACGCAGCAGCCTGGCTTTTCCTCGTATACCTGCGGGAGAAGCTGGGCAGAGCCGCGCCACTACTGCCTCTGCCCATTTTGTCTCGGCCCTGGCCTGAGGTGCAACGCTGCGAGCACGGTTTAACCGTCTTTCTGGCCTGGGGTAGGCATAAGCTTACCGACCGGGACTTGGCCACCGCCTGCCCAAGGCAGCCAGCGGGGGGCCGGCTCAAGGCGCTGC
Source organism: Odontophorus gujanensis (assembly GCA_013399175.1). Lineage (NCBI taxonomy): Eukaryota > Metazoa > Chordata > Aves > Galliformes > Odontophoridae > Odontophorus > Odontophorus gujanensis. The sequence continues at coordinate 2,480 of VXAB01013888.1, forward strand.
AGGCGTTGCCCTTCGGCGGGGCGGGGAGTAGGCCACGCTGTGTGGGTGCGGCAGCCGCAGTGGCGGTTGTTGCGCCTGAGGGGAGCGCGCGGCCTGTCTTTCTGCCTCGCCCGCCTCCTCTCGGTGCCCTGTCTCGCGCCCTCTTCTCCGCTCGTCTCGGCCGTACTCGCTCAATAGCGCCGTCGCCGTTTCCATTCCTCCATCGGTTGGGCGGCAGGAGAGAGCACGGGCGGCGGCGACGCCCGCTCTTTTATCGGAGCGGCGACCGCGGGGGGTGGCGGTGCGGGAAACAACCGGCCCGGGCCGTCCGCTCTGCCCAGGCGCGGGGAGGAGGGAGAACGAGGAGGTGGAGGGCGGAGGCTGAGCCCACTCCCCTTTAGGACCGCGCCGCTGAGTGACTGCCGGCCGCGAAGAGGGGGAGGAAGGGGGGGGGTCTCGCTGCAGCCCTCATCGCTCTGCCGCCTGCCTGCCTGCTTGCCTGGGCCTCGGTCCGGCCCTGCGGGCGGCGCTGAAGCGGGTGTCGGCGAGGCGTACGGGCCGCGTGAGCCCGAGTTTTGCTGCACACGGGGTGGGTGAGATAGGCTGAGCGGATGTGAGCCCGGGGGTGGGGTCCTCTGTGCCTGGTGGTGGGATCGTTCCGCCCCGCTTCTTCGCTCACCGCGGTGCCTGTGGTGATTTTGCATCCCGGCTTGCTGAGGCGGCCAGCGCTGCGACGCGCCCGCGCCTTCCCATCGCGCCCATGCAGGCAGGCCAGCCGAGACGCAGGGTTGGTGGCTTCTGGACACAGTTTCTTAGAGAAAAAACAGGGTGGGCAGCTGTTACCCGGCTGTGAGGCGGCGCGGGTCCCGCAGCCTGCGCTTTCTGTAGTCGGATCGTGCTCTGCTTGTATGTGTTGGGGTAGGTCTCCTCGCGACTTGCCTTTCTGTCTGTGCTTGCACGTCTTGGGCGTGCGCACACGCGCTAGTGTGTGTATATGCAGCCGCTGAGGTGGGGTGAGAACGCTCCTGTGTGCCTGAATGCAAAAACCTGCGTTTGTTGGGGACAGTTTTTCACGTGATTTAGGTTGGAGTGAGTGTGTGTTTGTCGTTGAGACTTAAAATGAAATCTTTACAACTAGGTTTCTTTTTTTTTTTTTCCTCCTAATGTTTAAAGAGCTAACTGCATGTTGGTGACTTGGCGGATCAGGATCTCCATCTTCAGTGTGCGATTGTTACGCTTTAATTAACTCAGTCATTTAAACAAGCTTCTGAATTTTTTTTTCTTTTGTGTGCAACTGTTTATGAACGACTCATCCTGTTGGAGAGGGGGATCTGATGTGTAGGATTATGCCTCTGGTCTGTATTGTACTTTTCTGCAGTCTTCATATTTGAATTCTAAATGCTCTTATTGGGGGAGTGTCTGAAGAGTCACACAAATAAGCATGAGTGCTTTTCTTAGATTTTAAAACAATTCTGAATGTTTTGTGAGTAGATATAGATTTACCTTTCCTTTAAATAAGTACACATTCCTCAATAAGTGAACAAATGCGAAGTTTCTGTTATTTTTTAAATGCTTTTTTGTTTTCCTTCCCTCTTAAAATGGACGTCTGTGATACTGTATTTTTCGATGTCGTTTGAAGTTGCACGTTTTGCCTTAGTGGTTCATCACATCTTTTGATTCTGCTTGTTGTTTTGCATAATACCTTTTCTTCCTTTTGAAATTTGTATACTGTGTCTTTGTATGTTTGTTTATGTCTAATAGGGATGTTTCTTTTTCTTCCCTAGGTGTTGGTGTCTTCAGACTAATTTAGAGGTTTAGTTCTGAGAAAGTTGAGCCGCAAGGATTACATACAAAACTGCTCTCCACCAGTATTCTTTTTTCCTCTTTCCTATCCCTCTTCTCCCATAGGGGAGTACAGCTTGGGAATTTACTCCCCCTCACCCCCACAGAAATCTGTCTTGGTCCTTAAGGATCAGCTAGACATAGTACCAGGAGAGCGTTATTCCTTATTTGCTGCGGGAGCTTTATTTGTATATTTGGAGTGTAGTGCAGGGAGGCTTCCAGGAGACTTCCTTGCCCTCCCTTTTTGAGTAATAGGGGATTCAGGAAAAGGGGTGCTTACGGAGACACGTGACCTGGTTAAAGGAGCCAAGACTGAAGCAGCACTTAACACTGAAGGAAGCACCCACCTATCTTTTTGCATTTTTTTTTGTCTTCTGCTACTTCCTCACCCAATTTCGGGTAAGTCTTTTCAGTCCGTTCATTGATGCAGTGCATGTTTCCCTTCCCCCACCACAGACAGTAGGAGAAGCATGCATAGACTGAGAGTAGGGTGGGGGAAGGGAGGAGGGAGAACAGGCTTGCATACACAGATCAGGAGGAGAGAAGTGTGTGAAACCACGCTGCGGATAAACCTGGATGGATGTGGAAGAACCTCTCTTTCATAAAAGCATCTAATGTGGGAGGAAACGTATGTTTTATTTGTGTGGGTGTGCACACACACGGTGAAAAGGGGTGAAAAATCTGTGAGCCTGTTGTAGACAAAAAAAAAAAAAAGGAAAAAACACTGAGATTGAAATGGCGAGATAGCTGATCTTGACTTGATCAGCTGATGTTGCCTTGTGTGGTGTAAAGGAAGAGGGTAGATTATTCCTTGGAGATTAGGACCCGGAGTGTGTGAATGAGGGATGTTACCACCTACTTGGAAACGTTAACATGTGAGGAAAGGCTGGTGGTGTGGATTCCCACGTTTTAAAATGCAGTTGTGCCTAGGATAGCTATCTAACATCTTTAACATTACTCAGTGCAAAGGTAGGGAAGAGCTGGTGAATGCCATCGTAAGGAATGCATTTGCTAGTCAGCGGGAGTGGGAGATTGTACTGGAAAAAGAACAAGAGTGATTAATGCATTTCTGTATCCTATATCTCTTGCAGTCTACAGATCTTGCATGGGAAGGTGGGTAAATATTGGTCTGTGATTTCAGGGAGGTGTGTTTGAGTGTTACCTGCTTACAGTGACTTTAAATTTTAGGGTACTTGTACAGAGGGTGGATAATAACGCAGGAGGGCTTGATGAGTTGTACTGCAGCTGCTCAATATATTACATAAAATGCATTTAAATAAATATTCTAGCTTTTCAGGTTTTTCACCTTTAAAAATCAGTTCTCTCCAAATATGCTCAATTATGTGACAGTTTTAAGAAAACTAGTCTCTGGTAGGCGAGAGAGGAATTTTTCTTGAAGTTGTCCTTAATCATCACCGTGGAGGAGCAGTGTCAGGAATGAATTGATTTATGGTTTTTTTTTTGTTTTTTTTTTTTGTAATAAAGCAATTTTAGAAGTGGTTTAAACTGTCAATTTTATCTCTCTATAATTCAACTACAAATATTAAGTGTTTATTTATATAATTGTTATTCTGGTGTCTGTGTGGGGAGCAGAATTAATTGTTCTTTATGCTTGAAAGATGTGAACCAGTTTTAGACCAGCTATGGGTGTTTGGAATAATGCTTTATTCTCCTCACTAGAGTGAGACAGACATCTATGGCATGTGCAGCGTATGACCCATCATACAGCCCTTAGTTAACTGATCTATACAACTCATAGCAAAAGTAATGCCTCCTATTTCTTTCCACGGAAACTCCAACAGATACAAAGAGCACAGTAACACTGTATGATAGAGAAAATTCTCAGCTACAAAACACTGTTTTTCTATATTGTCACCATAATTAGCTATGCATTTTCAGCAGCGATGTACAGGAGCCTTCACGTAACACTCATAAAAATCTGCACTGGTGGAAATTACCTGCTGTTGCCACTGCTGAAGCTCACTGCCCACTGCCTCGCCGTACTAGCATCCACTCTTTGGTCTCCAGAAACATTCAGCAAGCAACAGTGAGTGTCTGTATGTGTAATTTTTTTCCACAAGGAAGAATTCAGTGATGCACCTTCGCTTTATACGCGCTTCCATGTCAGATGCCATTTTATCAGAGTCGCTCAGCTGCCATCTTTTGCACAGCAACAGAATGCAATGGAATATTTGTGGGAAAATTTGACCTCTACTACCATACCACCACCATCTGCCTCTGACACTGTGAGTCAATGTAATAAAATAGGAGGCATTACTTTCAGAATAGTCCTAGTTATATCTAACATTTCCGTTGCAATTCTACCTTGAGGAACCATCACTAATGTAACTTAGGAGTATCCATTGAATGTTCTTAGACCTTCATCATCTTAAGGTGAGCCTCCTAAACAGGATTCTAGAAGCTGCTGTAATGGTAGAGAAAATCATTTTATTGGAAGTATGTGCAGTTTCAAGCCTTAGCATAATTGTGATGAAAAGTAAAGCAAAATTCCCTTTTCCAACTCGAATAATGCTGTTCTATAGAGGAAAAAAAACACAAACAGTGAGGCCTGTGCATTAATAATAAAAGATGAGTGACTAGAGTTAATTTTTTCCTTTTTCTCTATTTCCTATGGCAATCATGACTCTTCACAATTTCTTGAGATTTTTATTGTGATCTAAGATGTAGGGGTTAGGTGTGCCTAGTGGTGTGCTAAAACTAAGATTAAGTTTTACCTTTCTAACTGCTGAAACCCCTAATCACTGTTAGTTGAACAGCGCTGTGCTGTACCTGAAGCCTAGAGTCTCAGACAAGGACTGAAAAAGAGGTGATTTTGGGAGGGAATGACGATAATTATTGTTCTGATAACTTTTTTCTCAGATCTCAGTGTGGGCAATAGGAGAGAGCTACATCAAATCACAAGTTAAGAAGTTGAGATTGATAGTGCTAGATCACATTGATTTCTACTGCTGCAAAACACTTGTATTTGTAATTCCTGTAGGGAAGAAACAACCTAAGTTTATTAATATAGAAATGTACTGAGTATTTGCGTTCTGAATAGGAAGAATATAGAACAGTCTTTTTGTGTGCTAGATGCCTTGTACATCACACATTTATCAATAATGCATAAGTGTATTAGTATATCCTAACAGTTGATTCCTTGTTTCAGCGTAGGGGAAAAAATGTCATGATCAGTAAGAAACTAGTCCATTTTTTCTCCTTTAGCTTTCTGGTTTCTTTTTTTTTACAAGGAGTAAATGGATAAGGGAGGCCAAATCTGTAATTCCCAGAGACGTCTTTAAATATGTCTGTGTGAAGACAAGACTCTTTCAAGGGAAAGAGTGGTTTCCAGCTTTCCAGGTCTGTCTGGACAGCTGATATGACTGGATGAATTCCTTGTTATGCCAGTATTATATATTCTGCTATGATGCTAAGTAGAAAAGAAGCACAGTGACTACTTTTGTTACAGCAACTGTGGAAGTTATATTACAGATTCAAGGAATGCAGGAGGAAATGTTTGCATATGATAGGTAAGGGAAGCAACTGCTATGTGAATGCCAAAATGAACTTAGCTTAAGCAATACAGCAATGCCACAGCTTGAAATTTAGGTTCCATCAATTCACTTCATACGCTGCTAAAAGTCTGTTCCATGCAGCATCTCTCTGAAGTAGTTGCAGCAGTGGCTGCTTGGCTAGTCTGAGACTTGGTTTGCTTTCTATTGTAGAACTTAGATGCTACTGTTTTGCTCCTGATCTGTTTTATGCAGTTAAGTCTATTTTTTTTTCTTGTGCTTTTCATTTACTAAATCTATTAGTTACTGAAATATAATGTGAACTGACCTTAGTAGCTTTAAAGAAAAACAGCATTTGAATTGTTCATCTTATAGAAGGCATTTAAGCATCTGATCTTCCCTTTATATACATTATACTTTGCAATTGATGTTCACGTGGATTAGAAAATGTCATGAACACCCAGCATTGTATCAGATGCATCTTTTAGATTGAAATTGGTAGAGTTGGTTATCATGGAGAAATACTGGAAATCATGTCCAGATCAAGAGTTTCTGACTATAAAGCAAGATTTCTTCTTACAGACCGTTTTCTTAAAAATGTGGGAGTGATTTTTATGAGGTTTAAGCCAATACAGTAAATTGAAGATTTTGTGTTCCATAAGACTTCTACAAGATCGAAGTAGAGATTATAAGGACAGGCTGAAATTGGAAGATAGAGACCATTTTTAGGAACAGAATGTTAGAGTAGTGAGGATTATTATCGTAATCCTTCTCCCTTGCTCCCTCCTTTTTTCTGCCTTTGTTTTATTCTTCCCTCCCCTTTTTTGATTCTCATCCCTCTCTCCGTTTTCTTTCCACCCTTCCTCACCTACTGTTCCCCCCGTCAGTTTTTTTTTCTTTTTTCCCCCTTTTTGCTTTCCCTCTTGCCTCTCATCTGCCCTCTCCTTTTTTCCTCTTATCTCCCTCCTGCCTGCCCTCCCTGTTTTCTTCTTTCATCCACCCTCCTAGCTTTTTACTTTCATCATCTCCCTTCCCTCTCCCCCTCCTTCCTTTCCCTCTCCTCCTCCCTGTCCCCCGTCTGTGTGAAGGACACATAGATGTGACCATGTAGAATAGAGACTTAAGAAAAATGAGAAAACAACCCTGTTGGCAATGAAATCAAGGTTTGATAGCGACTGAAAATGGGGAGAACATTGTTGAGGAAATACTTTTACCAATTTTAGTATCAGTACTAAGAGCGAAAAAAGAAAGGGAGAAAAGGCACCCGCCAATAGACTTGAATATCTGTTACAGTTCTGTTTATTTATTTATTTTTTATTTAATCATCAGGAAGTCTATTTATTTTATTTTTTACGATAAGTTATGCTATCCTGCTAGATAGCGTGCTCTTCAAAAGAGAGATGGTAGGTTGTGTTGTTTTGTCTTGTCAGTCTCTGATGCAAAAATAAAATAAGGGTAGAAGCCTTCTGAACTGTGCTGTAACAGTGCAATTTCTGAAAAACATAGGTAATCTTAATTCTTACCTGAGGATGTAATGCCTGAAAGTTTCCTGTAAACTACTGTATGAAGAAATCTGTTGTTGAGCAAGCTAGAAGTGGGGCAGGGTCTGTCAGTTGTCTGCTGTTGCTAGACCAAGCCTCATCTTGCTTTTTTCACTTTCAATTGCTTTGAAGGAAAAACAAACAAACAAACCCATACAAAAGATATACTTTACTGTCTACTCCTTCTTGTTTCCTTTTCCTTGGGAGGAGCAAATGCTCCTTATCCTGCTGTAATTTGAGCAACTTGCTCTCAAGGACTGGTCTACATCTGTGATTGCTTTTGGCTAGCTTCTGCTTTTTTTCAGTCTATGTAGTAAGAGCTTTAGTCCTTGGCCTTATTTTTACTTCTAATTCAGCAAAGCTATGAAAAACTTGTCATGGAGTCTTCAAGGTCTGCTTTTTGCCATTATGATTCTTGGTACTAGGAATAAAAGTGACCACTTTAAACTTTGTCGTTGTTTAAGAAATAGGTTTATTCTTACGATTGTAAAGTAAGTCTTTTGCCTTCATACCTGCTTCAGAAACTTCATGCATGACGAACAGAAAAGATACCTAATGGAAATTCTTTCAGCTATTAAGGTAGTTGTACACCTGAGGTCTTATATCTTCTGATACTGTGTCCTGTCATTAGGGCTATCAGGTAGACTACCTGTTTTGGTGATAGGAGGATGGTTGGACTAGATGATCTTGTAGGTCCTTTCCAACCTAATGTATCTATGAATCTATGTTTTGGTCCCACAGTTCAGTTCTGTTTAAAAGTCAGGGAAATTGCATTAGTGAAAACAAACCTTTTATACCTCTTCATTTAACAGGAAGATTTAAAATTTGTGGCAGAAAACAGCTGTGGTTTTCTCCAGAATTCTATTTCTTTATACCATGGTGCTTCCTGGTGGTTTTGTTATTTGTTTGTTTAATGCAAATAATTGCATTTTTTTTTGTCAATTAATGTATCTTTAGCTGTTTTACAGCTCTTAAAATATTTTCAAATATAGTAAAAATGCAATCCAAGTCCTCTATTCAAGGGAAGCACTACCTTGCTTTTATAACCTCTAACACCATTAAAGTTCTCTAATATGAAGTGTTCTTTGTATATTTGGTGTTGAATTTGTATGTGTTGTTTATGTGTAAAGGTTATTTTCTTTTTTACAATCCTTATTTTTCTTTAGGCTACATGTATTAGTGTTTAATATTCTTAACTTTATATTGATGCCCCTTGTTCCATTGGTTCTCCAATAATGTTCTGGATATGTGTTCTGGATAATGTCAAATACATTTCACAGTAGATGTGAAGTACTTGTAAGGGTGAATTGGTCTTAAAATAATACTGTGGAAGATTCTGTTTTAATGCCTTTTTGTCTGGGATATTTTCCTATTATAAAGATTTGGTGTAATCTGTCTTCTGTATACTGTAAAAGGATTCATCAATTCTGTCACAGGTGTTTTAACAGTACTTTAGGAAAGCAGCTGAGCTATTTACAATTGTTGTGAATTACCCTAAATATTAAGATGGAATTCTGGCCTTCAGAGATGTCCATTCAAAATGTTTTCATCCCTCTTATTACTGTCATGAAAGAAGAATGGTATTGCTGCTATCATAATTATGTTAAATGTATATTTATACTGGGGATGAAACTAGGGTAGGAGCTGAGATTAGCATTTAGTAAGTAGCACTGAATATAAATGGATTTATTTCTGTTGTTACTCAATTATAGATTAGGCATAGACATTACTTTCCCACTTGCAACCCACAGGTTGAAAGTCTTTTGAAAAAGACTGACTTGTACAAAGGCAATAGAACTCAGGACAGTAGGGAATGTGAACATAGGAGCCTGTGTACTCTAACAGTCTCATCTTTTCCATCATCTAGAAGTTCCATTGAAAAGAAACCTTGAAGGTTGCAAGAAAAGTCCAAGATGTGCAGTTCAGTTGCTCCCAGGTTGTGGTTCTTAACAGACCGTCGCATCAGAGAAGATTACCCTCAGCAGGAGATCCTTAGAGCATTGAAGGCCAAGTGCTGTGAAGAAGAGCTGGATTTCCGGGCCTTGCTGATGGATGAAGTGGTGCTGACAATTGAGGATGGAAATCTCGGTGAGGATAAGCTAAGGCTGGGAATGTATTGAAAGGGTACTTGTAAAAAGATTGTAAAATGGGATGTGTACTTTCTGATAATGAATTCCATGTGTGCCAGACTACCTATATATCATCTAAATAATGCAGTTGCACAGGATACCATATTCTTCAGCATTTACTGGGATAATAAATTAATATATTTATTAACTTGGCCTATTTGCTTTAGAAATACTTTTGCCTTCCCTCTGTAGAACAGAGAAAATGGTTGCTTTAGCTTAATAATTCCTGGATTACGGTCTATAGGACTTTCAAATTAAGACAGAATTACTGAGCTTTATTTTTGTGTAGATACTTAAATTTTATGGATCATATTTTAAGAGTTTTAGGTAACTTTTTCTTCTGTTTATGTTCTGGCTTCAAGAAACCAAACATTTGAAATAAAAGGGATTTTCAGTGGACAGTACAAATTGTTAGAGAACTAGAAGTAGTAATGTGACATAACCAAGCATACTACTTTGCAGGTGTGTATTTAGAAAAATAGCCTGAAATACACAGAATGCGCTGCAGAATAATTTGAACTATTATTTCAAGTTACAGTGTTTTAAGCTAAATTGTAACACTTCTATTCTGCTATTAGCTTATTTCTTCTGTTGTAATTAAAAAAGAAAAGCAAAACATCAAGGTGTGTTAGAAGTATTTAGTAAAATGCTTCTTTTAGACAATGAGTTTATGTTAAAGGTAGAATATTAATGCTATTGTCAAACTGAGTAAAGCTGTGTTTTTGCAGCTTTTTAGTTTGGATTTCCTATAGGAAAGAGAGTGTGGTAATTTTTTTGTATCCATGTCTCTACCTATTCCTCTTCACTGTGTATCACTTGGGACGGAGGAAAGAGTTACATTCCTGCAAGTTGTGTTAGAATTATTCTGTGTAGGAAGAAAATATGCAGGTACTCAGCTGTGAAGAAGAGGTTGCCACATTACTGTATGCCTTGTTCCTTGTTGAGGAATCTTTATAGGAGGGAAATCTTAAATTGGCTCTTGGGAAGAACTTTGGTCAGCATTTGTACTGTCACATGAATCAATCAAACATAAAACAGAAATGCTTGGAAGAGTGGGATTTTTGATTCTTCCATTACTAAACATTCATTTTGTTAATATGCATATTGTTATTTTTGTTAATTTATCTTTTATTGTGAAATGTCTGTGATTTTTATCAGACTTGAAATTCTGCAGAATATCTTCAAATCAGAGAAACTTCTTGTCAGAAAGTCTGAACGTATTTTTGCCTAGAGTATGCTGTTCATTGGGCAGTATGTTAAGGCAGTCATCCAGAAATGTGGCTGCAGTCTTTCAAGACTCATAACAGATCCTTCAGCTTTTCAGTATTGTTTTTTATATCCTGTCCTCTGCCTGTATTGGGGGAATTAAATATGTCAAGCGTGAACTGTGGGCCTTTCTGCTCTCTTCCATGTAATGTTGCAAGAAGAAAAGATAAAGTATGCAAGCTGGAGTTGCTGAGAAACATATAGTACAAGAATGAGAAAAATTAAAGAAATGACTTGAAAGAGAATGCAGAAAAAGGAAATTATTTTCATTCAAAGTGTTCATTCAAAACTGTGTAAGTAAATAACTTTTTTCAAAAGGAGTGAGATAAAAATGCAGAAAAATTGTGGATAGAGATTTCCTTATATTTGATCTGAACTGGCTTATTGTGTTTTGTTGCTTTTTTTTTTCCTGCTCAAGAGAGATGAAAAATCATGCCCCTTAATTTTCCAGTTTTCTTTTTCGCAGTGTTTGTCCACAACTATACATGCAGATTTCTGCTTGAGGACACATGCAGATGTTTTGTGTTTCATTTTCTTCATTAAACTGCTCTGTTGGCCTAGAATAAATGGTGTCTTGTAACAAAGTTGAGGTAGAGCATTCTGCACCCTTTTTGTTAACTTTTGTTATGAGGGATTCAGATTGAGCAAAATTTTATGTAACACTGAGAACCTTATTAGGAGGCTGTGCCTTCAGTGGGTAATACCTGCTTTTGCTTCTAGTTTTCTTGTTACTTCTGTTGAAAGCGTGGCAGTAGAGGGCTCAGACTTAAAGAATAATAAATACATGTGGAGAAAGTCTTCTACTTTGCCCTTGTGAGGCCCCATCTGAAGTACTGTGTTGAGGTCTGGGGCCCCCAGTGCAGGAAAGATGTGGAGCAGTTGGAGAGGGTCCAGAGGAGGGCTGTGAAGATGATCTGGAATATCTCCCCTACAAAGATGGGCTGAGGGATTTGGGCTTGTTCAGCCTTGGGAAGAAAAGGCTGTGAGGAGACCTCATTGCAGCTTTCCAGTATTTAAAGTGGGATTATAAACAGGAAGGGAATCAGCTTTTTACTCAAGTAGATAGTGATAGGACAAGGAGGAATGGTTTTAAGTTCAAGGAGGGAAGGTTTAGACTATATGTCAGGGGGGAGTTCTTTACAGACAGTGGTGAGGTGCTGGAACCAGCTGCCCAGAGAGGTGGTAGAGGCTCTATCCCTGGAGGTATCCAAGACCAGGTTGGATGGAGCCCTGGGGAACCAGGTCTAGTATCAGACCTGGAGGTTGATGGCCCTGCCTGTCACAGAGAGGTTGGAACCTGATGATCCTTGGGGTCTCTTACAACCCAAACCATTCTATGATTCAGGCCTAGACAGTCTAAATTACTGTCACCTAGACTCAGTACAGTAACACCTTAACTGCACACAGTCATCCATTCTAGCAGGCCAGTGCTACAGCTAGTTTCCATATAAACAGCTCTGTATCAGCATTCAGCTCTCTTTGTTGATATCCAGTTCACAAAAACTAACATGTCTATGATTCTGAGAGTCTATGAAGTAATAGATTTTCACATTCACAGAACTGTGATTTAGACCTTTAAAATGTCTGCAATTTCTTAATTGTTAAAAGAATGTTAACTTTCCAAAGACAAGTTGAAAACAAAAGGATGTTATTTACAACTTTAGCATGTTTCTTGTATGAAATATTACCAGTGATATTTTTGTGTAGTCTTACTGACTGTTGGAATAATGGATATAGAGACCAGAAATTCTGCATAGTATTTTAATAAGACTGAAATGATTTGCCTCATAGAGGGAATGTGGTAAAGACACTTCTTAACTTATGAAGGGTTAGCGAAACAGTGGGATGAGTTGAGACTAAAACCTGGTGCTTGTGTCAATTAGGCAGTGTATGCTTTGACAGTAGACGTTGTTGATGTAAATATCACTGAAGCCCAGAGCTGAAAACAGGTCTGTAAAACTTAAGCAACTTTGTGACTCTTCTAGAACCTGTGTATGTCAGACAATGGTAGAATTTACCATGTATCCAATCCAGTAAATGATCACAGCAGTAGTGACTGGGTCACTGCTTTACTGTATTGTGTCTCTGGATACCCAAGCAAGCCCGCAGTGTAGGTTTAGTGTGCTCTGTTGGTTCCTTCTGCAGCTAAAAGCTGGGATTTTCCATCACCCCTAGTACCTCTCTGCTCTGCTTCTGCTGGATACAGGGTCTTCTGGAGATCTGTGTCAAGTCTGCATGTTAGGTGCCTCAGCTCAGCATGAATCCAAAAATGATTACAAATGCAAGTGTAGAATTAGTTTCTCTGTTGTGTTCAGAAGATCTTAACTGTACCAAAAAAGGTAGATCTTAAGTTCAACAAATAGAAAAAGAGCCAAAAGCTATCTTATCTCCCTGCCAGCTTACCCAAGCTGTGCAGTGTTACTTGTTTTGTATATCTCTAAGGCAGGAACTCTGCAGAAAACTCCAGTTGCATAAAACAATGAATTTTTTCTTTAGGGCTGAACCTGTTGAAATGGTTATTGACTGAAATGCCCAGTACTGTTGTGCAGGAAGGGGGCAAAAATATGTGACTGGGCAAAAAAGGACAGTGATATAGCAGCTGTTTTGATTTAAAGTGGCTCAGGCTATTGTACAGCCATAGCCTAAGTTTCTTAAGGGGTAAATACTTGAAGCTAAGTCAGACTAATGATAATTCTGCTGCTGAATGGAGCAGTCATTTCCCTCTTGTGTCTTTCAGGCTTTGCTGGTGCTTGTCTTGTGTGGGCTTCCTTTCACATAAGCTCATCTAACAAAAAAAAGGTTGACCCAATACTCTACTCTTCTTTAGGATCTGGCATTTGTGGAAGTTGAGTGAACTAATCCAGTCAATCGCTAGCAGCTCTGCTCAACTTATTAACAGTTTTCTGCTGGAATAGCTTGGTGCATTTTGTGGTAGCTGAATTGCTACCTCTAATGCAAACAGCAGAGAAATGAGTCTGTTCTTTTAGGCAGTGGCTGATATTTAGGTGAATATAATTAAACATTCAAAGCGTATTTTAAAAGGTGAATTCTTTTATGGGCTGGATATTTGATAGTATCGGCTTTAATTTTGTTTTGTGTTTTTTTGTTTGGTGTGCTTCTTTGAAGCATTTGCTGTTTACTGCTTTAAGGAAAACACTAGGTTATTAAATTAGATGGCTAGTAGCCTAGTCTAGTTTAGCAATTCCTGTATTACTTTGAAATAAATAGTAGGCAATTTGTCGAATTCAGTGTGACATTTTCAGACACATCTGAAGTCCTGTTAAAGTGTGTAATTTTTAGATGCATATTTGTTTGCTAGGGTAGTGGTATCCACAGGCTTAGGGAATTCAGATCTAGACAGATGAAAGCCTGTGAACAGGAGTGAGTGGTGAATGGTGTTAAACCCAGCAGGCACCTGGTCACAAATGGTGTTCACCAGGTGTCAGTATTTGGGCCTTCCTGTTTAATACAGTTATTGATCTCCTGCACCCTCAGTAATTTTGCAGATGATATCAAGTTGGAAGGAATTGTCAATCTGCCTGGGGGTGAGAAGGTCTTCCAGAGTGATCTGGACAGTCTGGATTGCTGATGGGATGAGGTTCAACAAAACCAAGTGCTGGATTGTGCACTTTGTCCACAACAACACCTAAACAGTGCTGCAGGCTTGGGGCAGAGTGGCAGAAAGAGTGTGTGGAAGAGATGAACCAGAGAGTGTTGGTCAGTGCTTGGCTAAACGTGAGCCAGCAGTGTGCCCAGGTAGCCAAGAAGGCCAATGGCGTCCTTGCTGGTACCAGAAATAGTGTTGTCAGTGGGAGCAGGAAAGTGATCATCCCTCTGTACTCATCTCTGATGAGGCTGCATCTTGAGTACTGTGTTCACTTTGGACCTGTCACTACAAGAAAGGCCCTGGGGTGTGTCCAAAGAAGGGCAACAAAACTGGTTAGGAGCACAAGTCCTATGAGGAGTGGCTGAGGGGAACTGGGATTGTTTAGTCTGGAGAAGAAGGGCATCAGGTGAGACCTTAACACTGTATACAACTACCTGAAGGGAGGCTGTGGTGAGGTGGGGATTGACCTCTTCTCCTGTATAACTTGCGATAGAACAAGAGGAAAAGGTTGCTAATGTGCTGGTTTGGGTATTTGGATTTCCTGTATGGACCTGAAAACTTGCAATATTAGTCAACCATGTAGCTTAAGTCTTTAATCTTGCAAAATACGTTTTTCATTTCATGCTGCCTATTTTTCATCCCTAATTTGGTTTTGATTTTTTTTTTTCCCACACTGGGTTAGATAACATTGAGAAACAAGCATGGAGATTCAAAAGATTTCTGGAAAGTATATATGTAATAGAAAGCTGAGGAAAGAAGGGTAAGGTACCTGAGTTTTCAGTGTAACGGTAAGAATAGCATTCAGTCAGGTAGATCAATGATAATGGCTTTTATGTCTACAAAATTGTTCTTATATTAAGGTATCAAGAGTCTTAATATTTATGAAGAATCTTTAAGTCACCTTGAAGACTGTCTTCTATCACACAGTAGGAAACATAATCACGTCTTCTCCCTTCTGTCTGTTTCAGCAGTGCCCTGACACTTGGTAGTCCAGCAGTGTACCTTACTGTAGGAGCTTTTCCTGCACTGTACATCAAATGCTGTGGGAGTGATGTAGAGGCAAGTGGCCTTGGCAAGGTGCCTTGCAGAGTTGGCCTGTTTCCTGCTATGAACAACAGTCACAGCAACCATTACTTCCAATGCAGTTTTGAAGAAATTGGTTGGTAACCAGAGGCGGTCCACAAAAATGATCCAAGGAGTGAAACACCTCTCCTGTGATGAAAGGCTGAGAGAGCTGGGGCTATTAAGCCTGGAAAGGAGAAGGCTCTGAGGTGATCTAGCAGCAGCCTTTTAGTATCTAAAGGAGAACTATAAGAGAAGAAGGAAACAGACTCTTTATCAGGATCTGCTGTGATAGGACAAGGGGAAATGGTTTCAAACTAAAATGAGAGCACTGGATTGGATAAGGAGATTTTTATTTTTTTACAATAATGATAGTCACACACTGGAACAGGTTGCCCAGAAATGTAGTAGATGCCCTGTTCCTAGAAACATTCAAGATCAGACTGGACAAGGCTAGGAACAAACTAATCTAGCTGTAGAAGTCTGTTTATTGCAGAGAAGTTGGTTTTTATAAGCTCTTAAGGGTCCCTTCCTACTCAAATGGATCTATGATTATTCCATTATGGGAGTTCTTTTTGTTTGGTTCTTTTGATAGAATATATTTCAGTGCTCTCAAGTATTTCACATTTTCTGAGGTGCCACACAGGCCATATTTCATGGTAAAGAGCATCCTCAGCTAAATACGTGTGTTTGTATGTTTATATGTATAAACATTTATATATGTAAAAAAAACATGAGGCCCATGCTGTCACACCAGAAAACGAAGAGCATCTTGATCTACTCATCCATGTGAATCAAAATATTATGACCAAAGAACTCTGTACAGAGCTAAATATCAGTTTCCATGCATGGGAAACAATGGTGGCAACATTGGAATACCACGAAGTTTGTGCCAGGTGGATCCCACAGATGCTCACACAGAAACAGAAAAAACACCATATGCAAGTTTGTCGGGACCTGTTGAACCAATATGAAGCTAAAGGTGACTGTTTTCTAAGATCACACCATAACCAGTGATGAGATGTGCTGCCACCACTATGAGCTGGAATCAAAACTGCAGTCTGTGGAGTGGTGACAAGTGAATTCCTCATGGAACAAAGAAGTTCAAAATGCAGCCCTTAGTGAGTAGAATGACGTGCACTGTCTTTAGTGGTGGGAAAGTGGTGAGTAATTTTTCTGGATTTCCTGGAACCTGGACAGACTGTCAGCTGTGACCTCTGCATCACGATACCGACTAAGCTGAAGGCTCCAAGCTCCTGAGTCAGGCCAGAGAAGAAAACAGCAGGAGAGTTTCAGTGCCCATACCAGTTTGAAGACTGCAGAGCACATTGTCAATCCTGGCTGGACTGTCCATACCCACCACACAGTCCGGATTTGGTGCCTTCAACTTTCGTCTGTTTGGGCTGATGAAAGATGACCTGCATCAGCATCACTTTACTAACGATGATGCCATCATAGCAGCTGTGAAACAGTGGGTCACCTCCACTAGTGAATATTTTTACGAGTGTGGCATGCAGCCTCTTGTTCGTGGCTGGCAAAAGTGCATAGCTACCAGTGGGGGTTATGTTGAAAAATAGCGTTTTGAAGCTGAGAATTTGCTACATGAGATAGTGTTATTGTGGTCTTTATATCTGTTGTGGTTTCCTTAGAAATAAACAGGAGGTGTTACTTTGAGAGTGACATGTGTGTTCATGTGTGCATTACTCTGGAATACCAACACTGGTATTGGACAGTGTGTTCATGGTTGAGGAACAGACAACACGGATCCACAGAATGAACTATAGTCTTAGTTCTATGACCAGTCAGGATGCTGTGGGTTGAGTGGAAAATTTTTTTTAATGTGAAGAAGAACGAGTTCACTAGTACAACTGAATAAGTCTGATGAGGCAGAAGCAGTCAGTTTTTATGGTCTTGAAATTTATTTTTATAGAAGTTCCATGATTTCCTACACCAAACCTGTGTCTTTCAGATCACTTATAGTAAGTACATTCATTCAAATCAGATCATGTTGTGCTTAGTGTTGCTGAGGAGTGCATTTCATTCCTATAGCATGCCTTTACCTTCTCAACAAAGAAAGTTTTTGTTAATAGCAAGACTGCATTTCACATTCTTCTGCTAGTGATACCATGTGTTGCTGTTTCCCCGGCTCAGATGTTATTTGTAGATATAATCTGTACCGGGATTAAAATTTTAAATATCTTTTGCATGGCTTGTCTATTGCTGTATCTGCTTATTTGCCAGTGCAACAGGCTGTGGTACTTTTACGTTAAAAATTCATTAAAAAGTTGAAGTAGCTCTTACTCCACAAAACCAGACTCAAACTCAACTCAGGACCTAAAAGAGACTAATTGTTTCACTGGCGGCCTCGTGTGTTTATTTGTATGTTTCTTTGATGGAGAATATTGTTGGATGACAGTTTATGCCAGGAGGAAGGAATAGTGGTGAGAATTACATGTATGAAAATTGCATTTATTTTTTTTTCTCCTTTATAGCTTAACTCTAGAAGTTCCACTTTTTCTTTTTTTTTTATCTCCCCTTTCTAAGTTTGACTTCCGGACAGAATTTACCTGTACCTGTGACTGAATTTCTTAAATTGCTTTCTAAATTTCATTGTGGTCAGGAAGTCAGGCTGTGTCTTTTCTTCCCTAATATCATACCTGTAAAGGGAGGCACTTTTAGCATGGAGATTTTTTTTTCTTTCTTTTTTTTTTCTTTTTAAGTCAGATAGGATTGAAAGAAAGGACATTTCCCATTTACCCACAAATCTAGTCTGAGCTGTGAATGAGTGCATTGTGGATTGTGTGTCTTACTCTGTCAGCCTCCTAAAAGCCCAGACAAATCATGGGAGATTGCCATGGAGAATCGTAGAATAATAGAGATTTTAGTTGAAAAAATTGTCTGTACCAACCTGTTGCTCAAACAAAGATCAATTTGAAAGTTAAATCTAGGTTTAACATTTCATTAGATTCCTCAGGGCATATCCAGACAGCTTTTGAAAATCTCAAAAATCTCCAAAAATGAAGATGCCGTAACCTCTCTGGCAGTCTGCTCCAATTACCATCCTCACAGAAGAAAAAAGTAGTGTAATGTGCAGTGAGAAGCATATCTGCAGGTTGCATCTGTTGACTAGCTTATTGGGTAATACAGAGCAAAGCTGCAGGTGTGTGATACACTTCTTTGTGTGGAGTACAAACCCTCCTCCTCGCCTTCAGAGCCTCTCTTTCTGTGGGAGTGTTTATCCATTTGCTACAGCACTCCAGACATGCAAACTATCGTACCTTTTCCTCTGCGTTTGGCCTTCTTCCTTTTTCCCCACACTGAACAAATGCATGAACCAGTGCTTAAGATGAGCTCGTGCTTGCATTGCTTTCACAGGGGAAGTTCCCGTGGGTGGGTATACTCTGCAACTCTGTGTCTGCTTCTCTTCAGACTGGTCACTGTTGCACAGTGATACTGGTTTAAATCCCTGCTCATTAATGACATCAAGTGTGTTGACAAGGATAGTCACAGTCTAGCCCTACCTTTCAGAGAGGTTTTCTCTCTTCAGCAGTCTCCATTCTTCAGAAAGTATCTTAGGATGATAAAAGCCATAGCATTTCTTGTGGCAGTAGTTTTGAAACCAGGTGTTGCTCAAGAGGATGTTTCTTCTGCTCAAGCCTTTCCCATTATGGATGAAGTGAAGGAGTACAGTACCTGTGCTCTTGGACCTTTGATTCTGGCCTCTTCAGCTTGAACTTTTCAGGTTCAGGTTCTCCTTTGTTCCTATCACCAGTGCCCATATAAATAAATGAGCAGAAAGTTACAGTAGCCCAAAGGCTGAATTAATCTTAGGAATTTCATCACAGCCTTGCAGGCGACAAGCCCCTTGCAGAGCTTGGTCTACAGGTGAGTTTGCAACTTTAGTCACCTGTTGTTTCTACTGGGTTTTACTGCATGAATCGGACTTGGCTATATTTGCTGCCATTCCTGAGAGAACTTGTTCTTTCTCACCTATAACTAAGAGAGACTGTAAGATCTATTTGCAGTCTCTTGGAGGTTTGTTGGAGGCTTCTTCAGGCACTATAGCATTGCAAATGCATGTAAGATTGCTGCAGTATTCAGAGTGGTTACTTTCTGCGTGAGAGATCCAGAATAGTTTCCCCAGAGAGCTACCAATAAATAGAGATTACTCGTTGGAGTTGTGGTGTAAATACAGGTGGAAAAGCAGATAGAAGTTACATAATATAATGACTGGATGTTTTTGAGATATCCTACCATTTGTTTTTCTGTCAGTCTCCCCGGGATCATTCTGGTTGAAGAATGAAATGGTTCTTTATTCAGTTCTTACCTTTTTGGGACTAAAGGTTAGGCAGAATTCTGAAAGTAGATGTTTGGAGCTGAATAAGATCTGTAGCTTCAAATGATTGTTATGCTATATATGTAAAGTGATTTTGCTTATTTGTCATGCTTGAATGAGGCTAGCATCTCGGCCTTAATAGCAGTTTTGGTGCCTTTTTTTTTTTTTTTTTT
>VXAB01013888.1:22039-72886 GCA_013399175.1 Odontophorus gujanensis
TTTTTTTTTTAACCAAGCACTGTGGAAGCCATCAGGGATTGCACTTTTAATTTAGGACAGGAGAACAAGAGGGACAGTTGAAGAAAGAGAAATCTGTCTGACAAACTTGTTTTTTCAAAGTGGAAAGGAGGGCTAGCGTAATGACTATGGAGCTAGAAATGCAGGTAGAAGAAAAGCACATTACAGACAATTCTACAGTCTCAAAATGGCAGTATGCAAACATTTTAAGATGTTCACATGATTGCTGTTGTTGCTATGATCCAGGCTTGTTTGTTGCACTGACATTTCTATTGATAATTTTCTACAGTGAGCTCATTATGCAGTACCTGCAGAAATAAAATTGAACAAAAGAGCAGAATAGTTTTATTGCTGATGCAGGAAGTTTACCCGCTCACCAGTGGGTGCAGTGAGTGCTAGTGAATGGTTTGCATGGATTACATGGGACTGGAGAATCAAACTTGCTACAGCAGCAGCAGTTTAGAGTGTCTTGTCTTTATGAACTACATTACCTGACTGTCCAGCAGCCTTTTGTCATGGTGATTTCTAAGAAGGTGTTCATTTCTTCTCTTTTCTTGCTTGAGCCCAAGGTGCTTAATATGCTTTCAACTATTTAACTTCTAAGAATTTTTGATCTTTTTAAATAATTAGAGGCGGAGTTTAGAATTGGATGTACATTACAGTTCTTTTTCTGAGAATGAATCAAAGGTGGCACTTGGAGATTAGATTTTTCTGACTGTGTTCCTGTAAGGCAGAGGAAAATGTAATCTGAAAATATTTAAAAGAGTTTGAGGAATGTATGCAAGATTGTAATACTAAATGGTTGTAAAAAGCTTGTTTCTCATCTCTGACACTGATTCTTTTGTGTGTGTGTGTGTGTGTGTGTGTGTGTGTGTGTGGTCGAATCAACAGCTTTTCAGTGCTCTTTGTTTCTTTAAGTTAGCCAGATGCTTATTTCCAAGCAGGTAAGACAAAGATCTTTTAAGTTTATAGTACAAAGAAAAAGTAGGTAAAGGCATTCATGAATTTATAGGATTTGTTAGACTTAGCACTACATTCACAGTCCAAAGATTATTAAGATTGGTAAGATTTCTTTAATGTGTTTATTTCAGAGGTCAAAATAAGCTGGCAGTTGGGGATATCTCTTCTGTTGCCTTTCAGTTCCATACTACCCCTGCCTGATTTACTTTGTCTAGTCTGATTGGAAGGACTGTTTATCTGTGTAATTTTGAGGAATGTTTTCTTTTTAAGGTAGTTACGGATTTTATGGACTGTCTTAATTAGTGAACATAATAAGCAGATGTCTTAATTTGTTAACACCTTCTTGATACTAGGCTTCTGCATCCACAGCAGGTGAGAAACTAAGGCATGATCTGGTGGGTGGCAACCCTATCCATGGCAGAAGGATTGAAATTAAATGATTAAGGTCCCGTCCAACATCAGCCATTCTATGGTTATATTTGTATTCTCATTACAGTACTGGCATGGGCCTTGTGTGCAGTTACTGCAGTGTCATTTTAACCCTGTAAAGCTGAGAAGAGGAAAGAACCCCAGTGATCTTATAGAGGCGTGGGGAAAATCAAATTCTTTCAATTCCTGTTTTGCTTTCTCTCTATTTTTTTTTTATCAATGTCTGTCAAAACTAGGAAACTTTGGGTTATATCTTTGCGTCCATAACAAATTCCATTTATTTATTTAGTATGTATTTACTTATATATTTATTTATATTTATACATTGTACTTAAGAAGAGACCCCAAACTGTTATATAGCATATACCTGAGTAAATTAAATGTTTATTTGCTGTACACACAAAAAAACCCAAACATTAAGATACAGAATATCCCTAGAGATGGGAGCTGATGATATCTCTGCGAGCTTTGGAAATCAATTTTAACCCAGCCTTTGAGGAAAGTATCATTGTTCAGTTACTGCTTTTAAGGGGAGCACATTTGTCTCCAAAACAACTGACTCATAAAGTTAATGTGATTTTGTTTAGATCGTTCTTAGACTGGAGTGACAGGTCAGAAGAGTATTCTGAGGGAACTTTTCCCCAAATTTCAGGCTCAAAAAACATGTTTAGGAACACTTGGAAAGACAGGTAGTTGGATATTATTTATTAAAAGTTTCAGAGAAGGTAAAAACTTCTGTCTTACTTGATATAAGAGATAGATATGAAGGATACATGTCTCTGTTAGAAATGGAAAACTCCCATGGGATGCTTTTCCACTGAGTGATTTGCTTTTAGTAATAAAAGAATGAATTGCTGAGATAAAAGAAGATAGTTTTTGGTAGCAGAGAGAGAAGAGGTGCTTAAATTACATACTTCAAAGGCTTTTCGGCATTACGGGAAATTTTAGATTCATCTCTGTTGGAAGGAGATGCCTCTGCCATGCTAGATTGCATGAGTCTTTTCCCTGGTTTTATGTCTTGTTTTGGAATGACCTTTGTGGTTATCCTTTTTTTTTTTTTTTTTTTTGGATATGCTGTCAATTCTTCATCTGCTTTTTAAAATTAACAGAAATTGGACATTCAACATATGGGAGAGACTCAGTGTTAAGAGTGGAGTGAGTTTGCAGTAAGGTTGGTTAGATGTTTATCTATAGTCTTGTTCTTTATTATTGAAGACTTGTATTTTATGTTGATAGTGTTTAATTGATATGATTTTCTGCACTTGGGGCTCAGGGGGAGCTCAATACTTTTTATTCCTAAGGCTCTTGATGTTGATGAGCTCTGGATAGATGATAAAAAATGACAGAGATCTACCATTGGAGTTCTGTCAGTTGAGAGTGCTTTGTACTTTTAAAGCCTTAAGAGCATACTTAGCCCAAGAAATGTAATGAGATGTCGTAGTGGAGAACATTTTACGAAGATCTTGACAAGAGATACAAGAAGACTCACTCATAGCAACTTAGAAACTAAGAGGGCGTGTCTGGTTTTAAGCAAAATGCTCTTTTTACTTGTGAGATATGGTCTATACTGAGCAGCAGTTTTAGGCAGTAATTCCATTAGGCAGGCTTCATAAGCGTAGCTCCTGGATTCCAAAACATGGGGGAATTGCCCTAGGTCCCTCTCTCATCCCTGTTCCCAGTTATGCCATTGTTTCTTACTTGTGCAGGCACTTCTGCTTATCTTCTAATCACAGACCACTTTAGCTCTATTTTTCCCTCCCAGCAAGTCATTTTTCAGTCATTCAGGCTTTTTTGACGTGGCCCATGGTCCAGCCATTTGCGTACCAAAGCTGCCTGTGAGTGCAAGCAGTAGAGAGACAGTTGTTGGAATACCTTATGTTCATGACAGGGAGGCTGTTATTTCTATACCTTTCATGAAACCATTTCTTATTGCTAGTGTTCATAGGAAACTTCGGCTGCTACTATAAAGAGGAATAGCATGCTTCTCTTGTTTTGTTAGCTGTATGTTCATGTTTCTCTTAACTTAGTTCTGACTACTACTGAGCTGCTGTAAATCAGTGGTTAGGTTAGGTCCCTGCTGTTCTGTCAGCTAAAGCAGGTCCAATAAGTATGCCCAAGATATTGAGGGAAGAGAGGAACGGGGGAGAGGACAGTTCTTAATTCGGATGTCAAGTAAGCATTCTCCAGTGTTGTGGCAGGGGCAATGCCTACCTCATCTCAAACAATGAGCACAGGCACCAAAGAGAGGAGTGTCAGCTGCTGGCAAAGGCTGCCTGTCCAGACTTAAGAGACAGAGTGTTATTCATCTAGATAACACTGAAGTACTGGGCAATTGGCCATGGCATGAAGTTCAGCAAAGGTAAATGGCAGGTACAGCACCTGTGATGGTGTGATGCTGGAAACAGCATGGGAGGCAAGTGGCTGGAGAGCAGCCCTGCAAAGTAAGATCTGGAGGTGTTAGTGACAGCAGGCTCAGATTGAGCCGGCAGTATGCCCTGCTAGCCAAGGAGTGAACTGTGTTTTTGAGTACATTGAACACAGCACAGTCAATGGTGATTCTCATGCTATGTTTGACAATTATGCAGGTTCATGTGGAGTATTGTGTGCAGTTCTGGGCTCCAGACTATAAAGGATGTTAAGGTTCTTGACAACTTCCAGAGGAGAGCATCCAAGCTGGTAACAGATTTGGAAGCCATGTCCTGTGAGAAGAGGCTAAGGGCATTCAGAGTGCCCAGTCAGGAGAAGAAGGAGGCTTAGATGAAACCTTACTGCCCTCTGCAGTGAGGTCTCTTCTCCCTCTGAGGAGGGGAAGCAGAGGAAGGTGCTAGGCCCTACTCCTGTCAGACTGAGCAAGAGGAAAAATCAAATGAATGGGTGATCATCACTGGAACTTCCTAGTGAAGTGGTTAATGCCCTGTGCATGTCAGTGGTCCAAGAGACATTTGGATAATACCCTTAATAAAATGTTTTAACTTTTGTTTAACCTTCATGTGCTCAGGCAGCTGGACTAGATGATCTTTGTTGAGTTGACTGAACTATTCTAAATTCTATTTCTGTCCTGCTTTATCCTATGCTATGTATTCGTTACTCAGCTCTAGATGGTCTGTTCCTATCACATCTCTGTTTTCTAGATAGATTACTTTCCCTTTCTTTCTCTTCCCTACTTTTTCTTACTCCTGAGTCATGGTGCTTTGGCATATTAATATGATAATGATGCTTTATTTGGGAGTACTAATCAGTGTTTTCAGAATATTCATTGATTGTTACAACATTAAATTTCTAAGATCATTACAACTGTATACGAATCATTTATCATAAGTACTAATTATATAATGACTTAGATCGTATTTTAAAATGTCTGACATTTTGAACTAGTTCAATTGTCAGTGCATGTTTAGGGTGTCTCCTATAAGGTCTGTATTGCATGTCAATAATGGACACGAGGGGTATGTCAACACATTTCTGTTTCACACAATGTTCAATTACTACGTAGGTTGATTCAGAAGTAATGCCTCCTATTTATTTCCATGGAAACTCAACAGATACGAAGAGCAAAATAATCTTTCCTCTCATAGAAGAAACTATTAGTTAAAATATATCAAAATAAACTGAGTGCTTTTGATTTTTTTTTGCTTGATTTTTTACTTCCTTCTTAGATTAGACTACTTTGTTTTGTCTGTTTTTAATTGAGATTCGTTCAAGAGAGTTCAGGTTACTTGAAGAATGCTGCAACAAACTTGGCCATAGCAATAGCTGTAGCAGTTCATTAGCAATCCAGGTAATGAACCTTTTTTACTGATGCAAATAATAATGCCTAAAATCCTGGTCTACTTCCGAGGTAATCTAAACAAATTGAAGATGCAGATAACTTGAAGATGACACTGCCGCTAAAAGGAACAATGAAAAAAGCTACTCTTGACTACTCATTTTCTGCCTCTGCACTGCCTTAATTTTTCTTTTGGATTCAAGTTGTTGTGTAGGTCTACAAATACTTTTGTAAGTAATGTAGAGAAACTCTGTAGTATTTGGAATCAGCAGCTGCAACAGCAAAAGAGTAGAGCTCTTTCAGTGGCAGAGCTGATTTTTGCTGGTTTAATAGTGTTTATGTCTGAGTGTGATGATTCATGAAGATTTCACCCTACTGATGTCTGATGTAGCTGAGACTATGAAAGTCATGAATGGTGCTCTGCAAATATAGCTGGCCAACCTGTGACAGAGAAGCATCAGAAATACAGAGCAAAGGAGAATATATAGTTGAAATAGGGTAGTGAGATTTCATCTTGTGGTTTCAGGTTAAGTTTGTTGTCTCAAACCTCACCCCAGAGTTACAGTTCCATGCTTCCTATATGCTGATACTATTAACTCTGAAGCAATATAAGCTGAAAACTTTTTTTTCCTCCATAAAATTGATTGCCTGTTGGTCATTGAGTGTCATCTGCCACCCCAAGTTTTTCACTATTTTCATTAGCACATGTATTTGTAAGAGTGATTCTGTACTTTTTCTTGGGAAGGTAAGAGGTACTCTGGGTAAAGAAAGGGACACGAAGTATGACTGATTCTGCTGAGGTGCCAGCTTTCTTTCTGTTTGTAGCTGTAGAAGTGCTCTTAGTTTCTTTTTTGCAGGTTAGAGTCTTGTTTAAATAAAATTGCATTTGAAGTGCTATACTATAAAATATCACCTTATTTGTGGACACTTGTTGCTTACAATCATTTTATAAGATAGACTTGTCGATGTATTAAAGCAAGCTTTTGATTTATACAATAGCATTTTGATAATGCATTCTGCTTTTGTTAATTATTCCTAAATACTTCTTCCATGGCAGAATTTATGTTCAAAGTATACGAAATATTAAAATTGTAGAAATGTAGTTTTGTTTGTTGAGTTTGGTGAGGAACTGTGTATTTTGTTATTGACAGTAAACTACTATTAGCAATAAAGTTTGGGATATTTTCATTTTGGGTTTTTATATGGCAATTAGGATGAAGCAGATTTAATTATCTTCATGTAAACCGTGAGTAATTATTAAACACCTTAGAAGTTTAACACTAATATTATGCAGCTTCTTGTGCCTGACAGATACTGAAAGGATGGATGAACCAGAAATAGTAATGCACTGTTTTGAGAATAAGAGTGAGTCAAGATGTGTAAGCAAATTGAGTGATTCTTGTTACAATAACTAATTAGTTGTGAAAAACAGCAGAATGAGATGTCCTCAAATTGTGAGTAACATTTTTTGTGCTGGGAGGCTAATCTCTTTTTCCCAGCTGAAGAAACTGAACTTGTAATAGCCTGCTTGTTCAAAGTCTGTGCATTTGGAAAGTGTTAGCAAATCCAAAATGGTTGCACTAATAAATTGGTATGGCAAAGTTGAGAGAGCTGGAGACTTTCAGGATAGCATACTGATCTTTGAGGTCTGAAAACTTATTTTTGTGGGGGAAAATTTCTTAGTCTCTCTTAGTTCCTTTTAAGAATGTGATAGAAACTGGTGTATGTTTAGTGTTTCCAAAAATGTGATTCAAATTTTGTATTTCCGAATGTTGTGTGCACAGTGGACATGTATTATTCCATTTGTATACTACTGATGTTAGAAACATATTCCACACACTTGGTCTGTCTGAATACTGAAACACTTTTTTCCTGCTTTTTTGAATTATTGTTTTGATTATGGAAAACTGTTTACTGATTGTATGTAAAAGTGCTAGATAATGTAGTATTTCCCCCAGAGAAAGTTTCTTTTTCCTTTCTCTTATGCTTACATTCTTTGGGAATCTTACTCAGGCCATAGCTTCCAATATTTCCAGCTACTTTCATATTTTCATTTATTATAGAGTATCAATTTATGCTGATTATTCAAATTGCCTAAAAACAGAATCAGTATCAGTATTTTGATATCAGATATCAGTATTTTGATTTACATGGCAGCCTAAGCAGTTCTCCTAGTACTTGTGCATTTAATCGTTTAGCTTTTCATTGTAACATTTTATTAAATAACTTAGTCAAGCTGTGGTTCTTATGGTTGTGCTGTACTTGAAGACCTGAATTTGAGTCCTTAGTAATCCATGGTCTTGTTGAACCTTTTTTTTTTTTAATTATTATTTCACAAAACAATTATTTGGAGTGAGAATGCTTTTATCAATTTAATTACTACTGAGATTTATATTTTGTTTTAAATGCCGATAGTTTGCTATGATGAGAAATGAAAAACCTGCATGATTACTTATGATATTCTTGTTAAATCTTTTAGAATTTAGACTTATCGCCTGAAAACAGGTTCATTCTGTGAGAAGATACACATTGTAACAGCTGAAGATATGGATGTTCATGATGTGCAAGATGGACATGAAATGTTGCTTCACAGCAATAACCTTTTGATGAACTGATGACTGTAGAATTTGGAAGGCCTATATGTAGAATGCAAGACTGAATAAAGCAAGTTTAGAAATGTCTAGTAATTTAAAATGCTGCTTCAGTGTGAGTTAAAATTGCTGTACACTGTGGCTTGAAAAAAGAAACTGTACACTGTTTCTTGAAATTTTGATCCTTTATAGCCATTCATAAAAGTTCTTACAGTTTCTAAAGTGTAAAAAAGCAGACTAACTTAATTGGATAGCGGAAGCATTCATGCTTATGGGTTGTAAGAAATCAGAGGCTGAAGTTTAAGGACTGACATGCTCTGTCTATGTGATTGAATTGCAGAAGTGCATTTGACATGCAGTCTTTACAGGATATTGTCATTGACTGTATTTGTGCACTTGGCTTGTCCCAGTTGCCTGGTAAGACTAATTGTGAAACCTGTTCACTCAAGCTTAAAGTAAAGCATTCTGTCTCATGTTTTTCTTTAGTATGGCTACAAGCACTTAGTCAATTTAGGAAGCGTAGCCGACAGCCAGCAGCTTTTAAAGTCATAATAATTCCCATTTTGTTTGAATGCCTGTTATGAAGTATTTCATTTGAAATATGTACCACCTAAATGATAACTCCTAAGAATGAGGCTTTGTAATTCAGGAATTGAGTTGAATTCCATTGAGTTCTTGGCTTGCCTGGTCTGCATTAAGTGAAGAGGAATTGTCTTGTGCTGCATATAAAATATATAATATAGTTAATGTATATAAGTAGGAAAGCATATTTTAAATATATTTTTATTAAACATAAAAAAAAGAGAGCAGTAAAAACATAAAACTAGCAAGTTGGACGCATATGCCTGATAAATTGTCATAAGGATGAAGACAGAAGCTACTTAAAAATACCTACATGTATGAGTGAGGGCTGGGGAATTCCAGAGTTATTTTTTATATGTATTTTCTGCATCTGCCCTAAAATAACACTAAATCATGTTGCGGAGAAGAAACTGTCCTTTGCATCTTGCTATGCAAGTAAATTCTACCATGTTAGATGTTACTATCTCAAGGACTTTCTTAGGCAGTAGATGTATGTCTTCTGATCTCACTGCTAATGGCAGCAAAAGTTTTAGCTCTTTCTTTCATTTTCGTAGAAGTTTAATGCTACATCTGTTTTCTGTGGACTTCATGAGTTCACCTAGTAGTCTCTGATCTGTTTGGATCTCTGTAAGCCTCTTCAATAGAGACCAACTACTTGGTTCTTTCAGCTCACATGCTATTTTTAGGGAACTGCAAGCAGCAGGAGCAGTTGGGCCAGCTGATGAGGAATCATATACTAAATTAACCACACTGTTACTGTGAGCTTCTTTGAGTTATCTTAGATATAATCTTGGTGGAAGGCTTGCTGGAAGCTTGAAAGATGTGGTGTAACCTGGTTAAGTTAATTCCTGTTTTATTACAGTTGTCATCGCAAAAAAACTTCTTTTTCACTTCCATCTTAATAATGTATTTGCTGTATTATGTTAAAAGTCTGCCATATTCCATTTTGTAGACTTCTGTCTCACAGAGGAAGTCCAAAGAAAACTGAGTGAAGGAGCAGGTCTTGCTCTTTCATGTGTTTTTATAGTGTGAAATTCCAGCTCAGAAGTCTTCTATCTCAAAGGGCCAAAGAATACCCAAATGTTTTTTAACTTAAGAATTCTTTTTTCCAAACAGTAGTGAAATGGATGTTGTTAAAGTTCATAATATTGGAGAATCAGTTCAATCTATCTTTCCTTACTATGAGTACTTGGTACTACAAAAGGCTTTACAGCTATCTGTTTTCCATGTCTGTGATACCATGGACCAAGTTGTTATTGTTTGAGGTATTTGCATATGATATGTACTGACTGCTTCCTGCTTTTTTGTGAGATCTGTTCATTATCTGCATGCAGTCATGAATGTAACTCACTATTATTCCCACCTGGATGCCTACCTGTGGAACCTGGTCCAGGGGGTGGACCAGATGATCTCTAGAGGACTAGATGATCTCTAGAGGTCCCTTCCAACCCCTACAATTCTGTGATTACTGTTCTGGGACTGGAATGGTGCTGTTACTGTGAAGGAAAGAGACACCATCTCAGTTTTGAAAAAACATTTAATTAGCCCTTATATCTCACTGTAGTGTATCCTTTTTTTGTTGTTGTTGTTCTCTCCTTTGCATTCATGAATTGCTTTTTGGAAGAGAAATTATTTGCATGCATTAATATGTTCTGTGTTACTGCTTTCAGTGCATCATAGTGAATAAACATTATTTTATCAACCCACTCATCAATAATGACCATTAACTGCTGGGTGTCAGGTGGAATGCTGAATACAAGCTTGTTTTTCAAAATAGCAGAATCTGACTCCTTTTTGCTGTAACAAAGTTGCGTATGATGTTTGCAGCACTGTATTGCTGTGAGACTGCAACTAGTTTTTATGATATATGTCAATAGTGGTGACTCAAATTATACATTTCATGGAGTAGCTCTTCCTCTTGTTCCTAAACTATCTTCTCAGAGGATAGAGAGAAAGAGACTGAGAGAGAGAGAGAGAGAAAATAAAAATGTACTGAGTTTTCACCAGTCTTTTAGTCAAGTCCAAGGCAGGTATTCCGAAGAATCCTATCTGAGGCATTTACATTGGTATTGTTTTCTTTTTCGAACTCCCATTGTGCAGAACTTCAGCATGTAGTATGACTAGAAAGAAGAACAAAATAGACTCTTGATAGATTATAAATTAGAAAATGGTAGTTACGGTTTACAGCAGAGATGTACAGTGGCAATTTTGGGAGTCTGTAGAAAATACAGTACTTTGTAAAATGCGTTGTTACACAGCCTGCACATGAATCAGAACATGCATGCAATTACAGTGCCAAAAAGTGGATGTAGTTGAATGTAAACCTTAATATATTTTCTACATGTGTAAATGGAATAAGTGGAATCTGAGTGACAAGTTAGAATGTATTTTTTAAATCTGTACTTGTTTTCTGATTAAAGGAGATGATAGTCCATTTCCTGATACTCACATTCTACTCAGTTTTCTATCAATCTTTGTTTTTAATCTTACTTGAGATGCTTCTATAAGATGGTGTTTGTTTGTGTCTGAAACCTGCTTATTTAAACATGCAAATCATGTCAGCTGCAATGCGGCAGTGCTTGGTGCTAATGAGGTTAATGTCCAGAGTATCTGTCTGTTTTCTCATCACTGTACAATTCTAGCAATTGGCACTGGAGGAAAAAAAATTAGATATGGCTTTGTTTTGGCTTTTCCAGAGTATGGTTCTATGCCCTTCTGATGACTGGCAGTATATTTCCACTTCCATTTAGGGAGTTGCGTGTTTATTTCATTACTTTTGGTGCAAACTCTTAAGATAGAACCTGGTTGGAAAAAAAAATCAGCAAGTACACATAGGACCCCTTGTCCTTAATACATGGCTTCAAATTTACTTTTAAATGAAAATAAAAATAAAATGCATTTCCTGATAGTATGTATGTCTACAGATTGGGTAGGTGCATGTCTGTATTTGAAAAGTAATGACTTTGGAATAGAACTGATCAGGTAATTATTTTGGGCTAAGTCTGAATAGTTAGAACAGGCCTTTCACAGACACAGAAATGCAGATGAACTGTGATTTCTCAGCCACTTCTTCTTGTTTTTAACCCTTAAGGTGCTGATAGCAGTGTGATCTGTATATTTTACATTCATATCAGTTTGTCTTAAAAGCAAATAAAGTGAATATAAAATACTTGTATCTTCCCATTTTCAGCTTCCAGACTGTCTTCATCAAGCTTGATGCCTTCCCAACTGATCCTGTCATACTTTCATGCTTGCAACTTTCCTTTCCATGTTTTGTTTTGTTCTCAGACATTGTTGCTAAAACTGTAGGTCGGACAGTCATGACAAAGCGATTACAGTGCTGATGGAGCTGATTTTCTTTACAATTCCTTCCTCAGTGTTACCTTGTGCCACTCTGATAGCTCATAAAATTATTTCTGAGCATCTGTTATACATCAGTTTTTGAAATGATCTGTTAAAAATGATGCATTTTTAAGGGTCATACTTAACCTCAGTTACTTTGGTGATTGCGTAATGTGGTTTCACAAACAGAGAAATCGATACAAGTGGGCCTGAGAAAGGTAAAAACTGTATAATGAAGTCAAGAAATATATGTAAGAGGCAGGCACTTCCTGAGTTATTGTTACTGTTCTTATTGTTGTAGTGTCCAGCTTATGTGCATAGGAAGGTTGACAATTTAACCCAGAAAAAAGCTTTTCATCCTGGGAAGTGGCCTAAGAGTATGTGCCCTAATACAATGTAAAAGTAGTGTATGAAGCAGTATGACTGATGAGATGTGTGCTGTTCTAATCCTCACCATTTAAGTCTAGTGTGATCAAATAAGGGTAGTGTTTCTTTGTGTGTTTACATCTTCCTGAATACCTTGCAGCTGATTGGAATGGTTTTCTTTTCCTTCTTCAGGTCTCCGGGTGAATGGGGAACTTATTACTGCTTACCCCCAGGTGGTGGTTGTCCGGGTACCAACACCTTGGGTCCAAAGTGATAGTGATATCACAGTCCTTCGCCATCTGGAGAAGATGGGCTGTCGACTGATGAATCGTCCCCAGGCCATCCTCAACTGTGTCAACAAGTTCTGGACATTTCAAGAACTTGCTGGTCATGGTGTGCCCCTGCCAGACACCTTTTCATATGGTAAGGCTTTGGAATCAAATAGAATAGTTACCTGCAGAATTTATGCTTTTATAGTGAGTTAAGTTTTGGAAATCCTTAGAATTAAGTACTGTGAGGCTGATTCCACAGATGAGTGATCAGTAACTAGAAAAAATATGATAGTCAAATGCTGGTTTTAGCTTTGTTGATTAGCTGTGATATTTTATGAAGAGTAGTTTAATTATGCTTCTACCTCCCGGCAACTATGTTTGCTGATTACTTTTAAAACCCTTTGAACTCGTTCAGTTGCCTAAAATAACAGACAGAGACTAAGAACTGAATGTCATAGGTTATTAAAGATCTGGACTTTAGGAAAATCTGAAAATATGTTGAACTTCTACATAAATAAAAAAATCTGCAAATATATTGGTAGTCATGAAAGGCCAGAAATAGCACAAGCTCACATGTTCAAGTATTAATGGTTCTTTGGAGTTTGGTTTCCCTCCAGAGTTCCCTCCATCAGTTAGTTGCTGATGTTCCTTGTTCCTGCCACTGGAGTCTTTGGTTCCTGACGGAGTGCCAGATTAGGAGAACCATGTGTTTGAGCTCCTGTGACTTTATTTTTCCTTTAATTAAAATACATTAAAAAAACACCCTTCCTTTCTTTCTTGGGAAGCAGTAGTGCTTTCCTCTCCTTCATGCAGTTACACTGATAGGCTTTTGTAATGAAAACTTGCCAAAAACGCACACTTGACAAAAGCATCAGTCAGCTATTTCTATCAATTAGTATGAAAACGCATTTGAGATGAACAGTGTTTATAGAAACAATTACTCTAGCTCTTTGAGAAATAAATGAGTTTCTAATTCTTTGTGGGGAAAGGGAAACCAAGAATGA
The DNA here is from genome assembly GCA_013399175.1 of Odontophorus gujanensis. Classification (NCBI taxonomy): domain Eukaryota; kingdom Metazoa; phylum Chordata; class Aves; order Galliformes; family Odontophoridae; genus Odontophorus; species Odontophorus gujanensis. Next base: position 35,370 of record VXAB01013888.1, read on the forward strand.
TGGTGTAGTTAGAGAACATCTCTGTTTCTTCCTAACCTCCTGCCTGTCTTTTAATTCTATTAATGTCCATCTCTAGAATTTGACAGAAGTGTGGCCTTTCTTTTTTACACAAGTATCAAGATATCAAGGAGAGCTGGCTTTGCTGAGAAGGACAGGATGTGCTGAACTGCACGTTATTTTATGACACACATTAAAATCTGCGGTGAAGTACTGATGATTGCTTCTGGCTTTCTGAGTAGTGTCCTGGCTTAACTTCTGTGCTTTACTGCACATGCTTTTAAAGGAGTCTCATCCCTTCATCTACTGACATCTTATTTCTTGTACTGTGGTCAGCCTCCTGTGAATCAAAGAACTCAAAATAAAATTAAAGCATCAGTCATAGTGAACGACTGTTAAATGTTACTCTCTAAGATTCTTATAGATGCAGTGCAGAAAAGATCGAAGTAGTAATTCAAGAAATAGGGAGAAAGAGATGCAAGAGACTTTGAACATTAGAAAAGGGGAAACGGGTGACAAGATTTGAATTGTTACCGCTGTCAGGATTATGCCTCGACTGTGTATTTCATGCTATATTTCTGGCTAGTAGTTTGGATGGAACTGTTCCTGGTCTGTGCTATATTCCTGTTAGAAAACTGGAACAAGTTGGTAGAATCTGGGCATTCAGATTTAGAAGACTGGATTGAGCTTTCTGGGGTTGTGTTCAATAACCACTGTCATTAGTAAACATTTGTTAATTTAAAAGAGATTTAGGTTAGATGTTAGGATTAAATTCTTAGCACAGAGAGTGGTGAGGCACTGAAACACGCTGCCCAGAGAAGCCTTGGAGGCATTCAAAGCCAAGTTGGATGGGGCCAGGAGCAGCCTGATCTAGGGGTTGGCAACCCTGTCCACAGCAGGTGGACTGGAACTGAATCTTTAAGGTTCCTTCCAACCTAAGCCATTCTATGATTGTCAGTTTTTGTCTTACATTCCAGAGGAAGTAGAAATTAGTAAGGCACAGATTACAAACACCTCAAAATTCTGACTGTGTTCTGTGACCAAATTCTTCTTAACTGTCAATTTTTTTTCTTTGCATTATCTTGCAAGTCGGAAGAGTGGGAGGAATGTGTCACAATTACATCCCCAGTTTGACCACACCAGGCTGGTGGCATATAATATTATTGGTTTTCTTTTACCAGGTGGTCATGAAAATTTTGCCAAAATGATTGATGAGGCAGAAGTGCTGGAGTTCCCTATGGTGGTGAAGAACACACGGGGTCACCGAGGTGGGTCAGAGGTGAAGGCAGGGAGTACTACTAGTAGTACTTGAGATTTTGTGTTGTCAAGGGGTAATAGTTAAGGTTTTCTATTAGGTATTGAACTTTTCTTGCAGTACTCTTAAGTTCTTCTATCTTCTAAATTCTGAATATTGAATAGGCTGCAATACTGGAAAACAGTTTTAATAGAACATAATCTTGAATTACCAGGGAGGGTAGGGGTTCAAAGTTATAGTACATCAGTGACTTTTGCGAGGAGATCTTTGAACTGGAATAATGGAAGGCCTAGCTCCAGGGATATAGAGAGGTGCCTACACAGATTTTAGGGATGTTTCTGAACAGGCATAAAAAATGAAATTTTAGCTCAACAAACCTTAATTTAACTTTTCTTTCTAAACGACTTCTATAGTTAGGATTCTGTTTTAAATAAACTGTCATAGACAGTTTGGCAAATTGAATCTTTTTCTTTGTTTCAGGAAAAAAATCTGGCAGTACTGGTAATAGCAAAGCAGGTTCACGTGAAACTTTTGTTACCAGTTTTTTGTTTTAAGTGTTGAATATAAAATACTACATCAATTCATTTTAATGGTAGATAGGAAGAAGATTTGGAATCAATTTTAGAGGTTATTTACATAGGAGATCACACTGTTTTTAATCCACTTTACAACCAATTCAATAAATACTAGAAGTAAAAAGAGTCTGAAACTGATGTTTAAGCACATAAACCAGGAATTACCATAAACTAATGGAAACATACCAACATGTTACCACTTCGTCCTTCTTATTGCACCTGTTTATTCCCACACTATTGTTCTGGTGCATCTCTTCTGAAGCATGATGGTTTCTGTAACCATTTAGTAAATGAATTTAGGAACAATTATTAGACTGGTTGTGTTTATTTGGATTAATTCCTTGCTTGAATTACCATTTATTTTCACAAATTCTTGCACTGATGTAGTAGAAGACTGAGAGCAAAAGGCTGCAGCAGTGGAAGATATTGGCAGTAATACCTATTTGTATGGCTTTAAAGTGCTTGTAGACCTTTGTGACCTGTGACGTTGGAATTTGATTTTTCAGCAAGCTGAATTTTGCAAATGTGGAATAACTGAGGAATTGGATTGGGTTTGCCTTGACGCTGCTTCTTGTTAAGATCTAGAAATAATTGTAGAGTTTGCAGCTATTGACTTTCTTTTCCATTTTTAGCTAGAATTCATATGAATCTGTGCTTAAAACTAGTGTTATCCTGGGCTGCATAAGGCAAAGTATTGCCAACAGGTCAAGGGAAGTGACCTTTCCTGTCTACTCAGCACTGGAAAGGCCACACCTGCCATGCTGAATCCAGTGCTGGGCTCTCAGAACAAGAGGGAAACGTAGCTACTGAAGTCCAGCAGAGGGCCATGAAGATGATAAAGGAATTGGAGCACCTCTCCTATGAGGGAAGGCTGGGAAGAGAAGGGACCATTGAGCCTAGTGAAGAGAAGGCTCAGAGGAGATTTTATCAGGTCTACAATTATCTGAAGGGGGAGTGTCAAGAGGATAGAGCCAGATTCTTTTCAGTGTAGCCCAGTGCCAGGACAAGTATCAGTGTACACAAACTAGAATGCAGGGTGTTCCCTCTAAATGCCAGGATGTACTTCTGTGGTATGTGGATAACTGAACACTAGCACAGGTTGCCCAGATTGGTTGCAGAGTCTCGAAGTCTTTTCCTAAGGGCACTCAAAAGCCATCTGGACGTGGTCCTGGGCAACCTGCTGTCATTGCCCCAACTTGAGTAAGATGGTCCTAAAGCATCAATTAATTCTGTAATTTTGTTTAGAAATTTTATACATAATTTACATACCATACATTTTATTGCAAATTTATCCATGCCTGCACTTTCAAATTAAGAGCGTTGGGGAAACTTCTTCAAATTAACTTAAGATGGACCATTTTCAAATCATATTTAAAAATGAGACAAATGTGTCTACTGGATGTCATTTGATGAATAAAAGTCATGTTCTCCTAAGCCCATTTTCTGCAGTTTGCTGCTGCAGTAAATGTGCTGTTTTTATTTTGCCAAGATTTAGTGGCGGTGCATAATTACCAAAAGCTAAGTAGTTCCCCTCCAAAGCATCATTAATTCTGTCCAGTTTTAGGAATACAGTAGGAGTAACTGCCTGCAGGAGAGCTAAAGTTGGGCATGTGAGTGATCATTTGGAAGATTTTGCTTTATTGTCTTTTGAGTCTACGTTTCTGATACTGTGTTTCTTATAAGAAATTCCACGATCCTCAAGCAGCATTCTGTGCTGTGCAGCGCTTAAATTCTGATAAAGCAAAGACTTCTTCAGTAGAGCTTTGTAGCACTTGCTAGAGTTCCTAGCACATTATTTCTCCTAGGTCTGCTACAGCTGCATTTCTGTTCTCTTAGTTAGAATAGGCAGTTTATAAATTGATTTCTGTATTTCCATAACATTGCAGCATGACTCAATGAAAATTCTGCCATAAAAAAAATAAGTGCAGCCTTATTGCAAAACATAAATTTAATATGACATGAATGAGTCATTAACAAAGTAAGAGGAATTGGGAAAAGTAGCTAAAGATGGAAATGGATGCCTTCTTGAGAAACTAGATAAGAGATGGAAGTGATGGAGTCTTCCTTGAATCCTTTTTGTTTGTATAAGTAAAATTGGAAGAGAACAGAGAAGTCTTTGGTGCTCTAGGAATGAAGGAGAATGATATGACATGTTTTTGCTTAAACAAAACACATTGTTGATAAGTTTGCTGAAATAAAAGCCAATAATTTCTAAAGAACTAAAGATTTTTTTTCAAAATTACAGTACATCCTGCTCACTTTATGCTTTGTGAAATGTTCAGCTAAATTTATCTTGGATCCTTTGGAGTTTAGTGTTTTGCTCTGAACTAAGTTGCTTCACTTCTAAGCCTCATTCTGGAGTTCTGTGATTCTGAGTTATTAGAAATATTGGGAAGAGTAGCTTTTAGCAACTTCCTGGTAGTGAAGCAGCTTTGCAGTAACACAATAATGATGTAAGAGCTCTTAGCAACCTGTTGTTTAGCAATTTCATGTGATTGGTTCTTGTTGTATCAAACATGTAGGCTGTGGGTCAAATTAAATGTCTACTGCTCTTGAGTATTTTTTCCCTTTTTTTCTCATTAAAGACTTGTTAACTTTACTGCCTCAATTAAGGGCTGAAATTACAAAAACATCTCCTTTATCTAGAGCTTTTTGGTTTTGTTTATTTACTTTTATTTTTTATTTTTATACTCTTCTCATGGCTCCTCTACTCTTTCAGTACTTGAATGCTGAGAAGCACTGAAACCCTGGAATGCTGATGTCCACAGAAAAATTTGTAAATGCGTATAAACTACTGATAGCGCATGTGAAAACGAGCAGCATAGTGATCAGAGGTTTTACTTCTCCGTGTTGAATCATTGACTCAGCTCAAATTAGTAGCTACTTCCAATCCTACAATCCATCCTTTTCTTATACAGGCAAAGCTGTGTTCCTGGCACGAGACAAGCACCATTTGGCAGACCTGAGCCATTTGATCCGTCATGATGCCCCATATTTATTTCAAAAATATGTTAAAGAGTCTCATGGCAAGGATGTACGTGTCATCGTAGTAGGAGGCCGTGTGGTGGGCACCATGCTCCGTTGCTCTACGGATGGGAGAATGCAGAGTAACTGCTCGCTTGGTAGGAAAAGCTTTGTTCATAGTTCTGATCAAAATATTTGAATCCAGAATAAAGACAAACGGAACTGCAATAAGCTGCAAGTTTATTTTGTATTATCTGTGTTTAACTTTAGATGTTTACAGAGGAAACATGAGAGCAAGAATGTATTACACAAAACTATATTCAGAAACTATCTCTGCCTAAAGTATTAGATATGTAAGACAGTTGGAAGGGAGTCTGAAGTTCTAAGAGGACAAACAGAATATACAATGCAACAGAGTAGGAAAAAAAAAAAAAAGAAGATGGAAAACCAGAGAATAAAGGAGACCACCAATTGGGAAGAGAGTACTAAGAGAGAAAACTGTTTAAGGCAGCCAACTGCTGGGTTGTGTTTTACAGCTGCTTGTGCTGCCTTAAGTTTGTCAGTCTCCTCCCTGCAATTTTTTTTCCCTTAAAAACCATGTCTGTGAGGAAGTTTGCTACACTGATTGTAGTATACGTAGATTTGAGTTTCTGCGTCACTTTCTGTAGGACAGGAGAGGTTTCTTAAGGTAAAAGGAGAAAGGAGGGTTGAGGTTGCCTGACTAGTAATTATCTGAATTTACTGGAACTGACCTGAGCATGGATTGGATGAAATATCTTCATGTACAGTACAGTTTATTAAGTAAAAATGGATGAAAGATTTCAGTTACTACTTTTTAATGCTGAAGAAATGCAGCCTGAAAGATTTTTCTGCTAAATGTTTTCAGTGTTGTTTTATGTTTTTAAACTTAAGTGATATGACAGCAAACTGACAGAGATAGAAGCAAACGAAAATATCCTAACCCTCTTCCCCTACAATTATATCTGAGAAATCTATATTCTCATCAAGAACATTTGGTTTAATTTTGCTGGACGATTTATTGTGATAACTTATAAATATATATAGCAAACCTCTACCTTAAAGGAGGAAACAAGGGTATGCATACAAAGAAGAAGAAACAAAGGTGATTTGTTTGGTCATCTTTTTTTTAATTCCATGAAGATAGCAGAAATATATGATGTCTTTCTTCACTATTTTTATTACTATTTTTAAATAAGTCATAGTCTTGACCTGCTTTTGGCAGAATCTGTTGAAGTCCTGCTAGATTTCAAGTTATAAGCAGTTGATGTAGCAAGAAGGTTGCTTTTTCAGTTGTTATCAGCCCTATGCTTGCAGGCTTGCTTTGAAGCTTCAACTGAAGTGCACCAGCCAGGCAAGAAGTCAGTCAGTCACTTGTGACCAGATTAGACACAGCTCTTTTTTTTCCACTCTTTCACTTTTTTTCACTTTTTCAAATGTTTTTCCACTTCTTTTTTTCATTTTTTTCCAGGTGGTGTAGGGATGATGTGCTCACTGAGTGAACAAGGCAAGCAACTGGCAATCCAAGTGTCCAACATTCTGGGGATGGATGTGTGCGGCATTGACTTACTGATGAAGGACGACGGTTCATTCTACGTCTGCGAGGCCAATGCAAATGTAGGTTTCATTGCCTTTGACAAGGCTTGTAATCTAGATGTAGCTGGTATCATAGCGGACTATGCCGCTTCTCTCCTAACCCCCGGTCGCTTGACGCGGCGCATGTCCTTACTCTCTGTGGTGTCCACGGCAAGCGAGACTAGCGAGCCAGAGCTGGGCCCTCCAGCTAGTGCCGTTGTCGACAATATGAGTGCTAGCTCCAGCTCTGTCGACAGCGACCCTGAGACCACGGAGAGAGAGTTGCTCACCAAGCTCCCGGGGGCTCTATTCAACATGAACCAGCTATTAGCCAATGAGATCAAACTTCTTGTGGAGTGATGCCACATGTAAATAAATGACCAACAGAACTCTCTTGTAAAATTTTCTTTGAAACCAACTTGCAGTGCTGTTTATCAGAGAAACTAAGAGAAATGAAGAAAGGAGAATTAATCAAGAGAGCAAGATTAAAAGACATGTGTTCTGTGACTGCTGCCTCTATTTTTTTGCAGAACATAATATTGTGATAATTCTTCAGCACTGTTATAATGAAGATGTTTAATTTACAGTCTAAATGGAAGTTTTATTTGGATGCTGTTTTGGTTCTGCAACATATTGCAGTGCATGGGTGTTCACAGGAAAACACTGAAATATGATTAACTGGAAAATTTTCAGAAAGCTCAGGCAGCTCTCTAGAATCTTTTGTGAATTAATGTAACAGTTAACTCTATTCTCTCTGAGGCTTGATCCTGTAAATTTCTGACTGCTTTTAATTCAAAGTGAGAGTTGAGGGTGTTAAATCCCAGGTATTTATAACTCCTGGACACCTACTGTTCCCACTCTCACAGTAAATTCAGTATACTTTTGAAACCATCTCTTTCAGACCTTTGCAGGATGTGGCCCTTCAAATGATGAGACAGAGAGGAGTGTCAGTTGCCCTAATGTGAGCTTTCTGTACAAGTTTCTAATTGGTGTCATCTTGATATTAACCGGCAGATTTGTGTATGTTTTTCTTTATAAGGCTTTTGAAAGAGGATTTCTAGTACCTCAGATTTTTTCACTTCAAATCCTGAGTTTGGGAGGTATGCAGGAGAATTGGTCATATTATATTTGTGGTAGAAGTGGCACATTTTAACTATTTTTTACATGATTGGAGGAGTTAAACAGCACTGTAATGTTTGGTATACAAAATAATGTTTAATCCAATGTGAAAAGAAATTACACTAGTTTAAAAAAAAATGTGCATTGACTTGTATTTGTTAGTGTTTTAGTCGTTCTGAGAGAAATCTGCAATGTTAATGTTCCTTTTTTTTATTTAATACATGCTAGTCCAACACTCCCTTCTCTATACCTGCATCTTTAACAGTGGCCAAAGTGAAAACACTGCAGACTATTTGTTAAGAAAACACTTGAGTTAAAGTCTATGCTATGGTTTTTTTTTGTTTTTTTTTTTTTTTCTGAGAGGGAGGGCTATTTTTTGCTTTTTATGGGGAAGAAATATGATAAAGTGTGGAGAAGTGAAAAGTTGGTGAAAAGTGATTAGAAGTCTAGAGGTACATTAGAGTAAAGTTGCAGTTCATACAATACTTAGAAGGCTTACTTTTTCCCATTGAGAATATTTAAAAGCTGATGTTGTCAGAAATCCAAAGTGTATAACTGAGAAGTTCTCAATTCTTTGGCAAACATGCAGCAAATTATATTAAAAAAATAAATAAAAAATAAAAAAGGGGAAAAGAGAAGGGAAGAGAACTCAGCCAGAATAATAATAAAAAAGTATAACCTAGGTCCATGAGCTATTAACAAACTGATTCTGTGCTGTTATGTGTTTGTGGTGTGAATGCACACACTTGTGTGTGTTTGTGAACGCGCATTTGCTTTGCTTCATTTCTTTTGGGGTTTTGGCTGTTTAGATCCTATTTTTTTCTTAGGCTGCCTGATTTTTTCTTAGTTGTTCTGGCTGTGCATTTTCTCATTTGAGCTGTTTTGGGTAACACATAACCAGAACAGAGATATTGAGTGAATTTTTCAGTCCCTATCTTCCCTTTGTCCTTTTCCTCCACCTTCTCCTTCTGTTCTCATTCCATTCCCAGTTTTCCGGGATCATAAAACCCTGGAACTATATATATATTTATATATATATAAAGATAAGCCTCTTTTTTAAAAAACACAAAGTAAAACGTTTACAATTGAATAACAATCTTCTGCAAATAGGGTTTGTTTGGGGAGGGTTGTGTGTGTGCAATGCTGCTGTTTTCTGGATACTTTAATGGAGCATGTCCCATGTACCCTCTGAGGCTCTGCACTGTCCACATTTGCGGTCCCTCTTCACCTCTCTGCTGCTCTGCTGTTCTATCTTCACTTGGACCTTAAACACAACTCATGGACACTATGCAGAGAGTCTTCAAGAGGCAATAAACAGAACAGTATTAACCTGCTTTCATGGAGGTTTGATCATGCTTCTTTGTACAGTTCTTTCTTTTTAATGTTAAAAGAAATGTAATAAAATGGCTTTTTTTTTTTTTTGGTAGAATTAAATACTATTATTAAAATTGAGTGTAAGGTTGACTGTTGGTGTTAAGCAGGAGAAGCAGACTAGCTGGTCCAGCAACAGAAGGGCCTTCAGCAGTCCAGATATTTTCAAGTCTTTTCTTCCTAAGCTGTCAAGTGTTATCTGAAGAATGTAAAGATCTTTAACTTTTGTGAAGAGTTGCAGAGACACAGAACACAAAAGAAAGCTGATTTTCCCTTTTTAGCTGTCTCATACATAAAGTGCATGTGGAATAAAAGCAGGGAGACAGCATATGCTAGCTGGTACAGTAGTACCTCTGTACTTCTGTCACAATAATATTTTTAAGGCAAAAGAACAGTTAACTGAATGCTCTGGGCTGTTTTTTAAAGCTCGATTCTATTTTGTGGAGAAATGCTGTGGTACACAATAATTTCACATTTCTCTCACCCTTTCAGAATATCCAGATAACATTTTGCAGTAATAAAACAGATGTAGTAAATAACCACGAGATTTTTTTTTTACAAACAGTGGGTTGAGAGACTTACAGTTTGGTTCCTTTGTGATAGGATACTCCTCTGTGGTTGGTGCTTCCAAGAAGTTTTGGAGATAAGTCTTTGCATAGTGGTCAGGGAAGGAGGCAATATTTGTAATGTCATATACATTTGTTTATTCGTATGTTTCATATTGCATAAGAAAACCCTACTTGAGGATTCATTGGTACAAATGGACACACTTGTCTGATGTATTTACTCACTATTGCTCCTGAAATAGTGAAAGGTACAGAATGATATGGGGTGCAGAGGGAGGTTCTTGCTTTTACTTAAGCAAAAAAAAAGTATCCAGGTGTGGCCTGTTGTAACCAGTCAGTGTTTCCCATTGAAGGTAAACTTTACAGACATCAGCTTTATATGCTGTATTTTATTCATTTCCATATGCTGAAAAACACATGCTAAACTTTCATACAGTTGCACTAACACTACCTACATATTTGAGTTTGGAAGTTTATGATGAAAAGTAAACGATATAGAGCTAGATTATATTAGTGTTAATGCATCTTACGGTCATAGAAATTTTTCTGTATTTCTTAATGTTTGAAAAAGCCAGTTAGAAACTCTCTCGCAACAGTAAGTTTCTTAAACTGCATCTGATTATTTTTTTTCTTTTTTTTTGTAACAGTGGAGACTTTCTTCTGTTCAATTTAACATGTTTCTAATTGATGTCTTGCTTTGTCAATGTATGGATTGTATCTTAAGCTTTGTATTTAATGCTTTAGTGTGTTTTATAAAAATTTTTAATTCAATGTCACGCCACATCATCCGTAATGCAATAGTAGAAAGTCAATGCTTGATGAGTATGTGGACTGTTAAAGCTTTTTGTTCTGAGCTAGTGGTCACTATTTGTGCATTTTTTTCCACTTTGTGAGCTATCTTTCATACGAGATACTTATTCAGGAAGTATCCTCTGGAGCACCAGTGTACTTCAGATGCAAAGGATACTTCTTAAGATGTTCAAAATCCAACACATGACACCACTGACATTTACTAAATCTTTTCTCCCTTTTATTGTGGATACCTGTCAGTTAAATATATAAGCAACCCTAAGGCCTTAGAAAGACTTTGTGAAAACCATTTGCTTGTACAATATCTTTCTCACGGCTCGCTCTTTTTGAGAAGGTTTATGGGCTTTATGGCTGGTGCAAGACAAACGACCCACTTCTGTTCTCTCTGTGGAATTGTAGGTGCTCAGACAGGTAACCTCTGTTGCTACTGTCTTTTTTAATTTTTTCACTGTTCTAGGAGTTGTTTTATACAGAACTGCAGGATTTATAAACCTGCAATATTATAAACTGCAGTATTTATAAACCAAATTTTGTTTGTTTGTTTCAAGGGTAACTTTTGGAGCATTATTATGGTGGATCTTGCTCTCATATTTCTGTTTTTAGTTGAGAAGATTTTATTTTATTTATTCATTTAAATTGATGGCAGAAATTTGATGCATGAATTTTGGGTGGGTTTTGTTGTTGCTCCATTCTGTGTGACTTACTTTCCCTTTTTGAAAAAAAATTAAAACAAAAAAACAAATATTTTCTAACACTGTACACTTTCTTACTGTTCTCTGCAAAACTTTTCAGGAACCAAAAAAGTCAAACAATCCAGAGAAAAACTTTCCTTCTCCCCTTTCCGATGGCAAGAATGAGAAGTTATGAAAAGTCCTTGAGAATGTCTCTTCCTAAACTTTTCCTCTCAGTAATGCGAGTGGGTAAATTGGTAAACACGGCAGTTTGGTGACATCTAAAACCGACCTGTTGTCAGGTAAATTGACTCTTTTTCTGATCTTATTGTAACCTTCATAAGTTTGGTAACTTGTCTGCCTTCCTCTCTTCCCATTTTATGTATTAGTCCATTCTGGTCAAACTTCTTGAATGATTTATTTAACAGTGGAATTTAGATAAAATTCTACTTTTTTTCTTTATTTCCCCTTGTTCTGCATGGTGACCTTTAAGAAATCTGTCTTTGTCTTCTGCTTTATTCAGATGAGACAAAAATGAGGACAGGTTATAAGTCCTCTCATATAGATACCGTAATACTTTAATTCCACGTCCTGTTAATCACTTCTAGGTAGTTTACTTTCAAGTGTATTATTTTAGCTTAGATCTTTGAAAGACAGAATACTTTCCAGTTGCAAAGTGAACATAAAACTTACCTGCATCAATTTGGAGGTGAGAGGTATGAAAATCTAGTCCTAAGGTTAAATTAAATATATTAAAATTCAATAGATCAGGATCAAGTGAAGAAGACAGATGGGAGGGCCGATTCTTTCTGTTTGTGAAGGATGAGAAATGCATTTTATGTTGTCTTCACTGGTAGATAAAAGAACTTCTACACTTTATCCTTCTCTGTTAACTGCCATCCTTAACCTCAAACCACATTAAAGGCAATGAGAATTTCAAGGTTTTTTACTTTGTGTGAATAGGGGACTCTGTACTTTATACAAAGTGATAAATATCACACAGTTTGAATACCTGACTTCATAAACACTCCCAAGTTTCCTGTTGTGGTATTTTATTTCCCATGACATGTAGAGACTTACTGCTAATTTCAGAAGTTTTTTCAACATAGGTCGCTCTCAAAGTAACACCTCCTGTTTATTTCCAAGGAAACCACAACAGATATAAAGACCACAATAACACTATCTCATATAGCAAATTCTCAGCTTCAAAACGCTATTTTCCAACATAGCCCCCACTGGTAGCTATGCATTTTTGCCAGCCACGAACAAGAGGCTGCATGCCACACTCGTAAAAATATTCACTAGTGGAGGTGACCCACTGTTTCACAGCTGCTATGATGGCATCATCGTTAGTAAAGTGATGCTGATGCAGGTCATCTTTCATCAGCCCAAACAGACGAAAGTTGAAGGCACCAAATCCGGACTGTGTGGTGGGTATGGACAGTCCAGCCAGGATTGACAATGTGCTCTGCAGTCTTCAAACTGGTATGGGCACTGAAACTCTCCTGCTGTTTTCTTCTCTGGCCTGACTCAGGAGCTTGGGGCCTTCAGCTTAGTCGGTATCATGATGCAGAGGTCACAGCTGACAGTCTGTCCAGGTTCCAGGAAATCCAGAAAGATCACTCACCACTTTCCCACCACTAAAGACAGTGCACATCATTCTACTCACTAAGGGCTGCATTTTGAACTTCTTTGTTCCATGAGGAATTCACTTGTCACCACTCCACAGACTGCAGTTTTGATTCCAGCTCATAGTGGTGGCAGCACATCTCATCACTGGTTATGGTGTGATCTTAGAAAACAGTCACCTTTAGCTTCATATTGGTTCAACAGGTCCCGACAAACTTGCATATGGTGTTTTTTCTGTTTCTGTGTGAGCATCTGTGGGATCCACCTGGCACAAACTTCATGGTATTCCAATGTTGCCACCATTGTTTCCCATGCATGGAAACTGATATTTAGCTCTGTACAGAGTTCTTTGGTCATAATATTTTGATTCACATGGATGAGTAGATCAAGATGCTCTTCATTTTCTGGTGTGACAACTGTGTGTGACTGTCCAGAATGTGGCTTTTCTTTTGTGTTGCAATTGCTACTGCTGAAAAGCACTACCCATTGCCTCACTGTGCTAACATCCCCTGTTTGATCTCCACAAGTGTGCAGCAAGCATTGATGAATGTCAGTGGGTGTGATTTTTCCTGCATGGAAGAATTCATTTCTACATCTTCATATGCACTTCGACATCAGGTGCCATTTTGTCAGCCTGCCCCTCTGCTGCCATCTGTTGCATGATGACAGAATGCAGTGGAATATTGGCATGAAGGTTCAGCCTCTACTGCCATACCACCAACGTCCACCTCTGGTTTTGTGAGCCAACATAATAAAATAGGAGACATTATTTTTGGAGCATCCTTCATATGTACATTAATTACTCTTATCATTATTGTCCATATAGGTTTTCCTGAAACAGAGCAAATCTGTCAACACTGCCATAAATTACAGCTTTGGTTTACTGTGGAAGGGAATCATTCTAGTGCCAAATTTTGCTCTCAGTTATGCTGAAAAAAACATGGGATTGCTCTGTGTACATCAGTGGAGTGGTATTCGATTTCACTGGTATAATTGATTGTACATTTTATGTCTTTAATTTTACTTTTTAGATAATTTTGCAGACGTGTAGTCATATTTCCAGTGCTTTTTCTTTTCAGCCACACCTGCTTGCATCTCAGCACTGGCAGGCTTTTTCCTTTATTTGTGTATGTTTTTGTACATTAGCTGCTATAGGATACAGATGTAATACTTTCAGGCATGTGCTTGGGTCTTTTGAGGGGAGAGCTTTGTGGGTTTGTAGTAATTTCTAAAAACAATATATTTTCCTCAAGTTTGTTCAGCAAAATTCTCATTAGCTTGTGGTTTCATAATTCTGATCTTATTTCCTGTGCGTTACTTAAAGATTTTCTTGGAAGAAATACAGTACTAGTTCTTTGTAGTGTTTAAAAATTAACTTCTTGGGGGAGATTGATTAAAATGTAATGTATTAGGCAGAAATTAATTTTACTGGTGCTTAAAAGATGATTTTACAGATTATGCTCCTTCCTGCTTATGGAATGGCTTTCAAAGCCTTCTACTGATTTGGGTTATTCCCATTGCTTTGCCTGAAGTGTGAAGAAGAATTCTAGAATATGACTAAAACCATGACAAAGGATAATGATTGTGAATGTCAAACAAGAAATTCTTCTATATGCCCTTCTGCTGCAACAGAATAATAAAAGTGGTAGGTGGCAGCAGGTGCAGCAGAAGAAACTCCTGTGACTCCTGAGTTTTAGGAGAAATGGATTGCAAAATATTAACTGGAGTTTAGGGGGGTGGAGGAGAGAGTAAGAATCCATGAGCTGTCCCTTTGAATGCTGAGTCTAATTTACTGAATTAAAATTATTAAAAGACCAGCTTTTAACAGTACAAACTGTTTGATTTGATGTTCGGTTATCTGATGTTCTTTTGGTCTTTGATTCCACATTCTTGTTTCCCCACTGTTTCTGTAAGGTACAGTACTTTCTTTGACAAATTAAACTTCCCTAAAACTACCACATCTTAAGTGCTGGAAAGTAAGGAATTAATCTAGTTCAGCACTCTGCCTCACAGATCAGTCCACTTTATGTATAACGTTTTTGACGTGTTTGTTTTAACCTATCCTGAGAACCAAAGAATTAGTGAGGAAAATGCTACAGGGTTTATCTATGGGTTTTTATTTTACAAGGGGAAGAAGTGTCCTTACTGACAGTCAGTGGTTAACCTTATGGGCTGACAGCTGACAGTATCGTTTTTAAATACTTACTCTTTTTTGCCCATCTGCTATGGAATGCTACCTTTTAGGTTCTTTTTTTATGTACTTCATATTCTTTCAGATCTCATCTTGAGATTTCTTCAGTAGTTTATTGCAGTACTACTTGGTGGTAGCTGACATATGTGTATATATAGCATTTCACATCAAATGTTGTTTCCTCTGCATCTAAAGTCTGATTTCATCTGAGCACGAAGGTCTTATATCCCAGTATTGCCCATATTTGTACTTCCTGTGCAAGAACCATAGCTTACAAAATTATACAATAAGCAACCAGCTTCATATTCTAACGACACTTTAAGAAATCAAGATTTTCATGTGGTACATAATGATCAGTTGACATTTAAGGACAACTGCAGGGATTCAGTCGTAACAAATGAATAGGCTTATCTTGAAGTCTTAATGGTATCCTCGAACCATTCTAATTTTGTGCACTAGGACACAGTGAAGCACATTTATTCTAATGGAACTAGATGCATTTTTCAAAATTCTTATATGTTTCCTATGCATAATAAGTCTCTTCGAATGTTTCCCCTCCGTTTCTGAATCCTTGCCTCTTTTTGGTAATTTTAACTAGTCATTTCAGTAATTCCAAACTGGTAAGTAAAGAAGATAAATTTGTTTTTAGGTGAGTATACCAGCCATTAGCCAGTTACAACATAAATAAGTTCTTTTTACTAATTGAGATGCTTAAATCTTTATATAATATTTAAGAAAAAAATATTTCTACCTAATAACAAAATATTTTTATCTAAGGAATTGATAAGACATTGATTACAGGTACAAAGTAAAAAGTGAAAAATTACCTCAGGCGCCCAAATGTTATCAGTCCCAAGCTTGGAATTATTATGCAAAACCTCTAACCAGGAAAAGCCAAACAGCAGATCCATTATACTTTTCGGTGAATCTCATTTAGATATTAGTTATTGTGTAATATTTTTTACAGAGTACCATGCAGATTATATGATGCATGCCTTAGAAACTCCATGATAGTATGCTTCATGGAGATTCTATATATCTCGCAATTTAAAAAGAAAGACTATTGTGTATGAAAGTGGAAGAATGCTGAAAATGCAAAACATATAGTGTTTCTGACATCATGGCTAACAGCTATTAGTTTTAACCACCTCTTAGGTTATCTTGACCAGTAGCATCTCTCACTTTCTTGATTGCACATCTCTACCAATAAAATACTTTGAGTGTATACCCCAATATATGTACATTCATTTATTTATAAATTATATACATGTACTACTGTACTATTATGTATATTATTAAACATACACAAAAATAAAGAAGATAGATATGAGGAAAATATTATTTTAAAAGTCATTTTATTTATTAAAAATATTTTCTTGTTGCACCCAAGTGGGGAGTGGGGAATGTACTCCGAATTGTGGAGGCCACTGATGAAGACATCATCAAGTAATTATTGTTACATAAGCCATTAGTATGTTTCATTGAAACAAGACCTCTGTTTTAACTAAATCTCTTATCAGAGGTGGTTTTGTACTTTAGAAGAGTATTTCTAGTTTACTTACAGTTAAGTATTCGAGATTCTGTTTCCTATAGTTATCTGGGATAGTCATATTAAAACTAGGAAGTTTAAATATGAGAACTCATCTGGCTGCAAGTTCTTGATGTCCAGGACACCACATAGGTTCTAGAACACATATCTTTTAGGACTGTTGAATGCTGGTGGCTTTTCCTTGTAACTTCTTATTTCTCATACAGTCTTTAAAAGTTAATATGTGGACCTCAGGCTGGAAATTTCACAACTGAGTTAATCCAGATTGGAAGCAGATCAAAGGCACAAAGTGAAAAATATTTTGGACAGAGATTGGAAAGAGTCTGGTTAAATACAGCATTGAACAAGATCTATGTGGCTGATGAAACCCTAAGACAAAGTTTTTCAATCCAGGCAGACAGCGGAAGTGTGAAAGGGATAAAGCTGCTTCTGGTGGCAGAGGAAAAATGGTCTAAAACATGTCAGTGTGCTGGCCTGTCAGCAGAGATGGAGATGAGGCTGTAAAACTGCTTTTGCAGATCTTGAGCATTCCCAGCTTTTTGTTGTAAGGAGGAATCTCGCCAGACTTCTCTATACATCATATATCATACACATGCTAGCTTTTGGGAACTGGATATCAAGAACTGAATGTTGATACAGAGCTGTTTATATAGAAACTAGCTGTAGCACTGGCCTGCTGGAATGGATGATCATGTGGAGTAAAGTCTAGGCCTGAATCATAGAATGACTTGGGTTGTAAGAGACCCCAAGGATCATCAGGTTCCAACCTCTCTGTGACAGGCAGGGCCATCAACCTCCAGGTCTGATACTAGACCAGGTTACCCAGGGCTCCATCCAACCTGGTCTTGGATACCTCCAGGGATAGAGCATCTACCACCTCTCTGGGCAGCTGGTTCCAGCACCTCACCACTGTCTGTAAAGAACTTCCCCCTGACATATAGTCTAAACCTTCCCTTCTCGAACTTAAAACCATTCCTCCTTGTCCTATCACTATCTACTTGAGTAAAAAGCTGATTCCCTTTCTGTTTATAAATACTGGAAAGCTGCAATGAGGTCTCCTCACAGCCTTTTCTTCTCGAGGCTGAACAAGCCCAGATCCCTCAGCCCATCTTCATACGGGAGTTCTGAACCTATAAGTTTTTGCTTCATAGCATTTCTTGAAAGTATGGGGTAGAGGCATAGAAATGTTATGTAAGCCTTTTTAATGAACAGTGAGATTGTTTTAGGTGAGTAGTTAGTCAGTTGTTCAGGAAATATTTTTGGGGGGATGTAAGACATACAGGAATATAAGAATACTTTCCCAAATAGTCCACAGTTTTACATGTGATTGTTAATACATGATGGTATTTTTTTCTACTACATAAAGCAGAGCAAGGCACCACATTCTCATCAACTCTCATGTGTAGATTTGAAGTGGAGGTGTGAACAGTACTTTTCATTCTTACTAATAGACTTCCATGGGCAAGGAAGGCTTGGTATGTATGTGAAGAGAGGAAAGGACAAGTTCTTCATGCTACAGGAGAAGTGGGTTATGGCTTAGTTTTACAGAAAATTTATCATCATTGAAATGTTACTAGAATATACAGCCTGGATAGTAGTATGTCAGTGTAATAAACTCTGTCTAAGTTGGGGAGAAAGAGTTCATGGTATGCAAATATCTGCTTGTCCGCTTTGCTACTTGGAGGCAATAGCTAAGTGCAGTTACATGTAGTACACTGTCTTGGCAATAGATTTGGATTTTGGTTTGGAAAGAAATGTGCTTGGGGAGTTCCATGTCTTTCTTCTGCCCATTCCTATGAGAAGCAGAATTGTTATGGGATAGCAGTTAAAATGCATAGGAACTACAAGACTATATTCAAAGTCAGATCTCAGTTGGACACTTGCTGATGTTGCAGGGAAGAGGGCATTTTGGTCTATCTTTTAATACGAGAAAGTGAAGAAGCATCTGAGAAGACTTTGAAAGTGCTGCATACAAAGCAACTGCTTTTGTTGCTTTCCAAAATCTTTGATGATGTTCTGTACACGTAACTTACTGAAAAGTGTATTGACTGCTAAAATGGTTCTTAGGGATGAGGTCATTTGAACAGGAGAAAAAGACTTGGAATACTTTTAATCTACTTTGTTAATTGGTGAGAAGCTCAACGTCAGCCAACCATGTGTACTTGCTGCTCAGAAAGATACTGCAGCTTGCAGTATCTTTGGCTGCATCAAAAACAGCGTGACTAGCAGAGCAAGGGAGGTGATAATCAGCCTGTGCACTGCTTTCATGAGGCCCTGCATGGAGTACCATACTCAGCTGTAGGGCTTCTTAAGGTAAGAAGGACATGGACCTGTAGAATGGGTCCAGAGAAGGACAATGAGGATGATCAGAGAGCTGTGGTTTAATGTATGGCATGCCCAAATTAAGGATTGACTTTTTGTTTTAGGCAGATTACAATACAATTATATTTTAACATAGGGTTGGAACAGGAATTGAGTGTTATTAGAGGTCATTGGAATTTTGGGGGATTAAGTATTGTAATCAGAAAAAAAAAAAAAGTGATACTGGTAATTTATATTACCTTAATAGTTTTTGGGGACTTTATGTTATTTACAGAATTAATGAAGATAATATCTTATGTACAAAATGGCACTTCTTGGGGACAAAAGCAATAATCTAATTGTAGCTAATTCTTCTGCTTGTGACACATTGTTGCTATGCATATTTCTTCTGTATGGTGGAAGCAATGATACTACTAAGCTTCCTTGATACTTAGTTTATCAGTGTCATTAAATACTTATATCTTGGGGAGAAAGGAGCTGGACAGGTGAATACAGTACGCAACATTTCATGGATGAAACAGGAGGGTGCCATGAAACAAGGAAAGAAGGCTGAGCAGAAGCTATATACAGGTTCTGTATGGTGCATACATCCATTCAACTGTTGTGTCAGTGCAGTGGGAGTCCAGGAGTCAAGATGACTCAGTTATACCAAGATGATGAATGGGAATGTCGCATTGACTGTGCAGCCATAAATATTTAATGAATATTTCATATCTGGTATTTCCAAGAAGTACTGTCTTCTGATACTATTCTCTGGATTCTATCTTCTCAATAGCATTGTGTATTAAGCAAAAAAAAATTATTTTATGAGTTTCAGGAGGAAACTTTGAGTGCTTGTGTTTATATTTTCCTGTTAATCTAACAATCAGAAGGCCAGCAGAAACAACATAAATGTTTGTTGCTTTCCCCACCCATCCTAACAGCAACATAGGGGAGGAGTAGTGCAACTGTAGTGTGTATGAGTTTTTGTGCATGACTGAGTGGAAATATGTGTTTAATAAATGACAAATATGAAAATATTATCTCATGAGATAGTAGACAGAAAAAGCTGCAGTTTCACTTCGCTAAACTTTTGCACATTTTTTCCTCCACATGAAATATTTCCACAGGAATGTACTGCTTGTGAAAGATACTGGATCAACAGTTGTGGAGACTGAACTCCTCTACCTACAGGAAAGGTAACAGTATCTAGATTTCACCTTTAGAACGCTTGCTCCTTGATATGGAAAGGCCTTTTCCAAGGTCGGAAGAGGTGTTTGGTACCCATGGCTTAGTCCTTGGTGTGTCTGTAATGCAACTATCAAGGAAGCTGGATAGATGTTAGTTGCAGACATCTTTTTTTATGATGCCTGCTTCAATTTCTGATACTCTGTGTTGGGGGAAAATGACTAACTTTGCAATGATTTGTTTCTCTCGGATTTTTTGTTTGATTGGTTGTTTTTCACCAGCAGGAGATGTATTCTCCCTCTTTTGGGAACACTTATTTCTTGATAATGTCCCCTTCATAGTGAAGGAAAGAAAGGATGAACCAGCAGCAGTGTAAATGGGATGATGTCCAGATTTGGATTAGCAGTCGTGATGAACACCATCTCACTAACATCAAGATCTGAATAAAAGTTATGTGTTCTAATTCATGAGAGTTTGCAGTTCTTCTTGGTGTCTTCTGTAACATCCTTTCTTTGAGTGCTGGTTAACTTCACAAGTCTGTTGATCTTTCAGCTTTTATACAACTGAGCCAGAAAAGTAAAACCTGTTGGATATTTTCCATCACATTACAATTCTGTTCCTTCAGAGATTTCATTCCTAAGAATTCTGAAGATGTTTCTATTACTAATTTTCCCAAATGCCTTGGAAACTCTGTATCAAGCCTTTGATTTTTATCAGTCATGTTGCTGAGAGTACCAGTCTTTTGAGAGTTTTAAAAGGAAAACCATTCTATCCTGATAACATTGGTGACTGCTAGAGATAAACAGTTCTGCACTTCTATTAATGTATTAATGATTCTTTGTTAAGATAATGAATGTCTGGATTTGAGCTGTTTGGCAGTTATTGGCATGACCATGTAAATTTGTATATAAACTTTCTGGACAGAGCTAATCTTTAAAACTGTGGTCTTGCATGTATCCCTTTAGGTTTGTTGCTAGTGAAAGAATTAGACATCTAATGATACTAGTTCTATAATGTGATTACTTGAAACATGTATTAAAAAAATAAAAAATCAATAGGTCCTTGGCTCTTGCACTCATTTAAGCTACATCTTCAGTGAGAGGAATTTGCCTCCTTACAGTCCATCTCTTCATGTACCTTGCTTAAAAGATCTCATGAAAGAGCAGTGGTCAAGAATGTGCTAATAACATGCTAAATTTTACTACTTTTTGTCTTTCCTTTGTTTCTTTGAATTATCAGTTGGATATGAATACTAGATTATCAGTAGCTAGTTTGTGGATATTCATAATAAAACAATTGTATATTACTTTTTGAGTTTTAAATAGTACAGTGGAAACAATGTGCTGTCTTAGTATTGACATGTGCTGTGATTGTTAGGAATAGCTGTTATAAACAGTACCCTTCGCACTTCTCTTGAATTTCCTTTTACTTGGAATTGAGTTTTGTGCTGGCAGAAATTGAGCATTTGCAAAACTGTTATTCTTGGTGTAATGAGGTTTTGGAGTGGAGTATGTTTGTGTCAGGATCATACAGTGAGAAAGGTTCTAACTTTGTTTGCTATGAGCCCTTGAAAACCTCTGTAACTTGGGCCTGCATTCCCAGCTGTGCAAGATCTTAGCAGATAACTGTACATTTATCACCATCTTCTTTATTTTTCTGGGTCATTTTCCTTATTTTTTGTTTTGTCACCTTGATTGCTTCTCCAGCCCAGTCCTTCCCTCTCTGAACAACTTGGTTTATCACTGTTTTATCTCTAGGTTATCTCAAGCTCTAGGTATCAGATTAGAACTACTCATCAAATCGTCTTCCCTTCCACTTTTTCATCCCATACTGTCATCACCATTTTTCCAGACATACATATACTACTTTGGAGGGCTTCCTCTGTTGAGATGGTAATGATGTTGTGAGAGAGAAAAGCACGCAATACAGTGGCAAAGCTGTCTCAAAAATCTCAAAGGTGGAATCCATGGGAGATAGGCTGCTGTTCTCTACTTTCTGCACACCTCCTCAGTTTTAGCTGTTGGTGTACATGTACGTACATGTTGGTGTACAGTGTAAAGTGTGAAATATCCATTTGATTCCTTCCCAGTCCTGTACTTCCTTACATGACAAATGGAAGCCATTATCACTTTGGATGACATCGGGGTAGATACATTTTTAAACTAGGATGATAATCCTCTAATTGTATTTTGCCCATTTGCTTTCTGATTCTTGGTTGCTACAAGAAAGCCAGAAGCTACTTGCACTTCTGTAAGATCATATCGATAACCTACTGAGGATTTGAGTGGTCCAGTATAGTTCATTAGTCATGCAGACCATAAGATTTTCCCTTATAATATGTAGAGGTGTTGCCTTAGCAGGATGATCTGCTTGCGGTTTCAGTCCGCGCTTGGGTCATTCACAAGTTTTCCTGTTTATAGGCTTGCCTCTACTCTGTGCAGCAAAGTGCTCCATTGCCTGTGTGACCTAAGTTCTGATGTAACCATTCTACCAACCGATACCACTCAGGATCTAAGATAATTTTCCTAATTTCGGTTAACTCATCTACCATTAGATTCTATTTTGTGGCTCGGTGATTATCCTTAGCATGGGCTTTTACCTATCTGATCCTAAAAGGTGTTTTCCTGGCCATGTCCAGTAATCGTTGCCAATCCTTTTTCCTCCAGGCTGGGGATCTGTTTACTCCCTAGTTCAGGGCTTTCCATTGACAGAGACACTATGTGACACCAGCTCACATTGTATAACATTCTACATATATGATTTTTGCTCCATTTTGTGCTGCTAGAACAGCTGCTTTTATTTTTCCTATTTGTGAGCTGCCTTCACGTTTTTCTATTACTCTATTACTTCTATTACAGTGGTAATATCACAGAATTGTAGGGGTTGGAAGGGACCTTTAGAAATCATCTAGTCCACCCCCCCTGCCAGAGCAGCTCCCTAGACCAGGTTGCACAGGCAGGCATCCAGGTGGGTCTTGAATACCTCCAGAGAAGGAGACTCCACAACCTCTCAGGGCAACCTGTTCCAGTGTTCTGTCACTTTTACTGTGAAGAAGTTCCCACACACATTTGTGTGGAACTTACTATGCTTCAGTTTGTGACCATTTCCCCTTGTCCTACCACCACACACTGCTGAGAAGAATCTAACTACATCCCTTTGCCTCCTGCTCCATACATATTTATATACATGGATCAGATCCCCTCACAGCCATCTTGCTGACTAAAATAAATTATATTAAAATGACCATGTAAATTACAACATGAAATGAACCACAGCAACGTTCATATTTGTTTCAGTACGTTTGGTTTTACAAGGTGGTATCATTCAGGTAGAACTCCATTCCCTTGGAAAGCATTATGGACACTACAGTATCATGGAACTGTTGGACTTCGTCCAGTTTTATATACTTATATGTTTTATATATGTTATATACTTCTAAATATATATTCAATGCAATAACTTTATATTGCCGTTTGCCATTTTCCCTTTTGGCTGAGGCATCTGAAAACGAAATGTTTTGGTTTGTTGTACCCTCAGTAAGGTGCATTTGGAATTGGGGAAGGCTTAAAAGATAACTGTAATACTAAAGATATGTGTTTACATGCATCTGAAGTTTGGAAACATTAGTGTGTCTTTTCAACTAATTTCCAGATGGTGTGTTTTTGTGCAACTCCTTCTTTGAGAGCAGTCCCCTTCAGAATTGCTTCCAGTCTGATCTGTACAGGCTGTTCCTGATACATTTTCTCCACTTGCTTAACTGCTTGGACTAAAGATAGAAGTCTCTTTTCCCATTCACAATATTGTTGTTCTATTTCTTTAAATGTGGTTGAACCAGTAAAGGCCAGTTTGGAACAGGTTACAGTAAGCAGCATGTTCAGCAAAACCCCATAAAGCTATATGGAGGTTGAAGGTATATATTAGCCTAATGACTGATATGTTTTTAACTCTTCAGTTAGAGTTTTAATTGCTTCTCTGTACGCTGATTTCCACTCCCATGGCTTGCCCTTCCATAGGAATGAGTATAATAGATGGGAAATTACACAAAATCCAGATACATGTTTCTTCTAATATCCCAGAGTTCTTATTAACTGTTATAATTTCTTCCTTGATTGAGGAATTTGCAGCTCATTGATTTTCCATAGAGTATGGAAAAATTCACGGAAGAATCACTGTACTGCCTACTGTCCACCAAATGCCTAAAAATTTTACTTCTTTATTTGGTCCCTTACATATTCCAGGTGGAATCTCAATTCCTGCTTTGTCTAGTGTTTGCCATACTGCTGCTGCCACTTCTTCCACCTTCTCAGGGGAAGTCCCTCAGATTAGAATATCATCTGTGAATCATCCTGAGGAAGTGAGATTGTCTATAAAAGTTCAGGGAATACAGCTTGAGCAATTGTGGGAGAATTTTATACCTCTGTATGAATGTTAAAGTATTGTATTCCCTCACAAGTGAAAGCAAACTTTTATTTATCTTATTCCTGCAAGGGAACCATGAATAACATATCCTTTACATCTAAAGCTGCCGTTGTTTCTGTGTGGCTGCTTGCAAAGTAGCTGTTAAGTTGGCAATGTTTTGGAAGACAACAGCTATCTGTATTAGCATTCAGGCGCTGATAATTGGTTGTTAGTCGTCACCTCCCATCCTCTTTCTGGACTGGCCAGACAGGAAGTTGTATGGGGAGTGAGTTCTGGAGTTAGTTTGTCTTTTCTCCCAGTCTGCTGTAACTTCAGAAATTCCATTTCATACTGCAGTAGAAATGGAGTATTGCAGTAGGTTAGTAATCTTAGATTCAGGGAGTGCAGGGGCTGTGGGAACTATACATACTACAGCACCCCTATTTCTGTGGGGTTCAAGATTGTTATTTGAGACAAAGGAATGTATATACACTGCCATTTGGCAACCATTAGGTTCACCCACTGAGGACATCAAATCCTAAACGATTTTAATGACGCTCTTTGATTGCAGTGTGAGTACATGATGCACATTTCTTACTTGTGGTTTGACAAACAGCACTCATTCCATTCGCACTGCTAATCTTAACCCTTTGTCATCCAGATTTCACTTCTTGGCATCTTGCTATGTTAGTATTGGAATTTGGGCTCCCATATCTATTAGAAATTTCACCAGCTGTCTTTGAGGACCGACTGGAATCTTAATATATGGGCCATCATAGTTTATCCATTGATATGTCTCCACTTGCTAGACAAGCAGACCTAATTGCCAGCCAGCCATTACTCTTTTTTTTTTTTTTTTTGCTTCATGCCCTTCAATTTTTCTCTAATGAAGGAATTATCTCCCTTTCTGTGAACTGGTGCTGAAGGAGCTGACATGCATTCCTTTCTTTCACTACTATCTAATTTCTGGAATGCTTCAGTCAGACCCAAGATAATACTAGTAGACTGACCATGCATTTCAACTCTGGGAATGCCTAGAACTAACGGCCTTTTCCATTAATCGGTTCTCCATCCTTGTGATGAGCAATAAGCAGACATACACTAGGAGGGGAGAAACTTAGAAACTTAGAAGGTCTCAGTTCATTATAAGCAAACACCATATAAAGATAGATTTAGCTTGCTGATATTCACACCACTTATTAGTGAAGACCTTGAAGACCCTGGATGTCACTAGGGAAGGAACTGACTAGTAAAAGTTTACTGATAAGAGAAGGTCTGGAATATAAGCATCAGTCTGGTGGGACTGTGCCTGCACGCAGCTTGAGTTCATGGAGAATTCACGAGGAAGGTGGATTTCTTCATCCATGAGACCCCAGCCCACAACCACCAGGAGGCACTGCGCAAGCTCCAAGAGACCCTTCTAGAACTCATTGTAATACAATGACTATTCACCTACTAAAACTGAAATGGAAAGTTTTAGAGCTATCACTTAGGGATTCCTTTGTTAAACTAATATATTGTTTACTAATCCCTATTGCTAAACAAACCAACCTATATCAAGTCCACTGGGGCATATCCCTGTAGAGTCTCTCAAAGTATTGGGGTACATATCTCCCTTCATTTTGTTCATCCTTGCCTTATAATCTGGGTTCAGTTTGTTGTTTTGCCCAGCTAGAACTATCTTTGTATCCTTAAAGTCTATAACTCTTTGTTCTGCCCAGCAAACAAGATTTACAGACAGGTGCAAGGCTAGCATCTCCTGTGTTGATGGTTTTGGGCTGGTTTGGACCATTTCCATGACTAATGGGGTGGAGAGACCCACTAACCCATGTCCTGAGAGTGGGGAAGTGAAAAAGTTAGAAAGATGGGCCTAAACAGCAGCAATGAGGTATAGGAGAAAACTAATTTACTAAATATGATAGCAGAATAGAAGATAACACAATATAATACAATGTAATTGGAGCATCACCTCTTTAATTCCCAGTGCACTACGTGATGTTATGATGTGGAATACTGATAACAAATCATAAAACCATGACATCCTGGCATATACTTGCAAGGTAAGTTTGTTTAACCAGATCCTCATGACTGAAACTCTTCTCAGCTTTATGTTGTTGGGGACATGGGGAGAGACCCCATATCCTTCTTTTGTTCTTCCTGAATTTTATTTCATCCTTGTTTTTCCTTCACCTTATATTTCTAATTTACCTTTCTTGACATGCTGCTTCTAAACCGGTATCTAGCATCTTAGAGATTATTTATTTCCCTTTTCCATTCTTTGTGCAGCCCTGGATACTATAGATCTATATGCTTTTTAACGGCTTCACAGTTATTCCAATTGTCATGAGCACATTCATATGAGAAACTGGGACTCAGGTTCACTCCAGACTATTGTGTCTGTGATATGACTAGCTATCCTACTGACTATGCCAATTTGTCATGAATGAAGTACTTCACTTATAAGAGGAAGGCAGTGTTGGAAAAATTTCTGCTCCAATAGGCTTGCTTAGTTATCTTTATCCCCCCCTCAAAAAAAAAAAAAAAAAAAAANAAAAAAAAAAAAAAAAAAAAGAGGTGATTTTAGCTTTCTTCATTTCAACAAAAGGGAGAGTCTGAAGGGACATTTGCTGTGTAGGGTCTTACAAAGTGTTGCCAGACACAGCCCCTCTTTTATCCCTATACCTAGATGCTATAGTGAGCTCTCCCCCTTTCCCTATTGTTTAAGGTACTCATGTTCACATTCTTCTCAGTTCACCTATGTGGTCATCCCCACAGTAGGTACCCTTAGTTTACTTTGTTTGTACATACTCTGTAATTTAGATTCAGTTTGTTCTTTTGCCCAACTAGACCTGTCTTTGTATCCTATTTGACAAAGTCTACCCCTCTTTGTCCTGTCAAGCAAGCAAGATTCACAAGTAGTTGCGAAAGTCACAAAATCTGAATGTCAGGGGTTGGAAGGGACCCTGAAAGATCACCTAGTCCAATCCCCCTGCCAGAGAAGGAACACCTAGATTAGGTCATGCAGGAATGTGTTCAGATGGGTTCTGAATGTCTCCAGAAAAGGAGTCCACACAGCCTCTCTGGGCAGCCTGTTCCAGTGTTCTGATACCCTTACTGTGAGGCTTTTTCTCATATTTATGTGGAACCTCCTCTGTTCCAGCTTCAACCCATTGCCCCTTGTCCTATCATTGGATGTCACTGCAAAGAGCCTGGCTCCATCATCCAGACACTCACCCTTTACATATTTATAAACGTTAATGAGGTCACCCCTCACTCACCCCTCCTCCAAGCTAAAGAGACCCAGCTCACTCAGCCTTTTTTTGTAAGGGATGACTTGTGGAAACAAACTATATAACCCAGGGTTAGGTTATAAAGCAGGTGTGTTTATTCAGCACTGTGCACACACACTGGTTGCAAAGAGCGTAGCCCGACCTAGCTTGCACACTGAAGGGAGAAACGACTACATATTTAAAAGCACGAAGCATACATATTCACTGCATTCCTAAGAATGGGATGGACTACTGCAATCAGTTCTGGGAAATAATTTCTATAGCCTCAAATTCCTTTAGGCTGAGCATGCGCAGAGCCCTCTGGTGGTTGTGGGCAGGGGTCCTGAAGATGAAGGCTGTATGTCTTCCTCAGTGTGTCCTTTTCAACCCACTGCAGGTCAAAGAAGTAATCCAGTTCCATCTGGTTCCCAGTTAGCCATGGTTCTGCAGTTTATTGTCTTTGCTCAACCAACGTTTGGCCATTGTATTGTTTTTATTCAACCTTCATTAGTCTTGTCCTCCCTATCCCAGGTGGTACCTCCACCATTCTTGCCTTCATTAATCTTTCTTCTCTTACCCTGAACCATTCTTAAGTCCCTTAATCCACTCTTACCCCAAATCATTCCCCCATTTTCTATTACTACTTAGTAAACCCTATTATAATGGAGGGATGTTTTAAAATATCTTCCACTTTCTATTTGGTGTCTAAGTTTATGCAATTTCCACTCCTCATAACTATTCCCAGAGGTTTTACACATCCATAGGGCACATCACAGTATAATATACACAAAAATAATTAACAGAGTAAAAGCAATACAAGCCAAAAAGAGTTGCTTTAGCCAGCTAAAATTTGGTAACCAGCTGGTGAGCTTTTCCCCAGCTCAGTTAACTCCAAATGAGGTATAATCCAATGACACCTGGTGTATTATTTTGGCACGTTTCCAAATAGCTTCAAGATGTGTTTCTATCCTTTGAGACTTATCCACAAATGCACAGCAATTTCGGTTAATTACCATACACACTCCTCCTTCCTTGACTGTTTGAAGGTTTTGAGCCATTCTATTCTTCAGGACTACCTTACTGAGGGAAGACACACGACCTGCAATGCCTTTATTGTATCTGTGGTTGCATTTTAATTCTGTTCTAAAGTAGCCAAAATATTCACAATTGCCACTTACCCTGAACTATGGAATAAACCACCTAGCAAGACTGTGATACCCTGTAGGTTCTTCCACCAAAGGTTTCATATTTCTCTTCATCCAGGGGGTCCTTAGAATCCCTGATGGCAGGCCACTTCCCACATGTATCGTATTTGGCGGAAGCATATAACCCATTGTACAATGCCCCTTCCATTGTCTGGGAGCGTCTTCCTAGCTCTCCTGTTGCTCTCTTCTTGACTCACGTGTGGTGGATCCATGGTGTGTGCTCTTTCACCTTGACTGCTGTGTGCGATGTCAGCAACACCTGGAATGGACCTTCCCACCTGGGTTCTAAAGGCGAGTCTGAAGGAGATTTAACATACATGTAGTCTCCTTCTAATACATTATGTACGGGACCATCAAATCCCCTTGCTCTGGTACTCAGAACTACCTTCTCAACTTGGAGTTGTTTTTGCAAGTTTGCTATATACTCAGTCAATACTACTTCTCCTATTTGTCTCAAAATTCCCTTTCGTACAGGATATGGCCTCCCATATAGGATCTCAAAAGGACTCAGCCCTTCACACACATGGCTTTGTATGAACTCTCAAAAGAGCTAATGGTAGTGCCTGAGGCCATGTTAATCTGGCCTCCTGCCCCAGTTTGACAATCTGTAATATAACCAAGTAATTCATTTTCTCTACCTGTCCACCCAAATGTGGCCTATATGGCATATGTAATTACCAATCTATTCCTAATAATTTATTATTTTTGCAAAAAAATATTTCTTGATCAGATGATACTGTGGCAGAAACCTTGAATCTTGGAATTATTTCCTGCAACTGTACCTTAGTTACTTCCCTCGCCTTATCAGACCTGCAAGGAGATGCCTCTAGCCAAGCCAAAAAGGTGTCTGTTAGTACTAACATATACTGGAACTCCCCTTTTCTTGTCAGTTCTGAAAAATCAATTTGCCATTGTTACCCTGGAACATTCCCAATAGGCCCCACTTATACTCTGTTCCTCTTATTAGGATTGTACAATTACTTTGTTTAGTATTTATCTGTTCACCAATATGTTTTATTATGTTCCCTTAGATACTAAAGCCTACAACAGTATGCCCATCTGGGTATGCACCCATCTTTCAGCTTTCTCTCTTACCTTCTAAATCATTAATTAGATTTCTGTCCTTTCAAGAATACCTTCCAGGTTCTGACTCAGGTTCAGAGATTGGAAGTTAACCATCTGTAATTAAAGGCTGTTCCTCTAGCTGCCTGCCTTGCCACCTGATCCACTGTCTTATTCTTAATTTCCTGTTACAGTGTTACCTTTCTGATATCCTTTACAATGTTCTGTGTGAGCAATCCTTGCTCTTTCCAGATTTACAATGAACATGTACCACCCCAAATACATACTTAGATTCTGCCCATATATTTAATGCTCTCGTCAAGACAGTTATTTCAGCCTTCTAAGCGGACATCCCCACAAGCAATGGTTTTGCTCTGATTACCTCACTGGTAGTAGTTCATATGCTGTCTTACAATTTCCTTGTCTCACAAAACTGCTTCCATCAGTGAATCCAGGAATCCTCAGCATTGTCCGATGGTTCCTCCTTTAGGTCTGGTCGACTGGTATAGGCAGTCTCCAAGCAGTCATGCATTGCTGGATCAGAGGTAGCTCTGCGTCAGTGTTCTGGGCATTTGGCAAATTGCATCCTTCTCTTTTTCCTTAATCCATTGAGCTTACTGTTGAGAAAAATGGAAACCATTTAAACCGTGAAATTCCGTAAACTCACAGTCCTCTGTACGTAGTCCTCTTGTGTTACTGTGGCATCCACGTACTGCAGTACAGTTCCACCTTGTGACCGAGGAACCCAAGTCTTAGGCTGACAAGCTGACTGGTTCTCAAAATCATTGGGCTGTTCTCACAACCCTGGTTAACACTGTCCAGGTTAACCAAATCTTTTCTCCCCATATTGGGGTTTTAAGCTTTTGGTAAAACCAGGCAGAGAAAGGTAAACCCCACCTACTCATTCCTTGACTTGGTTAATAAAGTGCATGAATTTGCCACTAGTCAGTATATATCTTGGACAGTTCTATTAATTACCCTCAAATCTTGTATCAAATGATAGTCCTTGCTGTTCAAATTTCGCTGGCAAGATTGGGGTGTCATATTTGGATTCACATTCAATTAATAATCCAAACTCCAAAAGTTGTGTATCATTCCTTCTATTCTTCTACACAATCGTGTATCCTTAGAGGGCACTGAGCTGGCTCCTGCTTTTAACTTAACTTCTATTGGGGCTGCATTTTTGGATCTGCCAGGCATCCTTGATGCCTGCACTCCTGGATATATCTGATTTAAGATTTCAGTAACTTCTAGGGGTACAGCATTGTTTGGTCTCAAAAGTAAGCCTTCTCTTGTTGGCCAGTAGCTTCTACTGCTGTTACGAAATCAGCATCTATGGGTAATAATTATTGATGTAACACAGAGTAAGAGGCACCTGTATCCACCAGAAAATTAACCCTGCTCCCCTAACTGCATTTTAACCAGTGGCTCAGCTAGGGTTAACTACTAGGGTTAACTAGGTTGAAATGAGATTTGGAAGCAGATGCTGTGAGTCCAGATTGGTGAGAACTTTCAGAGAGATAAAATTCATGCACCTAGGCAGATCCACTGTGGAAAGTTTTTTCTACAGTTTTTACCTTCTGCATCATGTGCTTTCTCAACACATCTCCACAAGAACAGAAATGCACCTCTTCTGATAAAACCTAGCACTGATTTTAACAGCTGCCTTCCCTGAATGCCCATGAAGCCAAGAAATACGACAGAATAAGGATGTTCACTGTCCCTATTTCAATCCTCCCTTTTCTATATCCTAGGCAGTTCTTCTGCCTATGGTACCCCATTGTCCCTTAATGTATTTTTGAAGTATTTCCATGTTTCCACCTGGTGTTTCTGGTGTTTCATATGATGTCTCTTCCAGGTGGCATGATCATCTAGACCTTTTTGGCAGCACCAGAAGGTACACTGTACTAATATGCAAGTTAACATTACAAAGAAGATTAGCATAGTTACAGCAACAAAGAGCTGTTTTAACCATGTGAAATTTGGAAGCCAACAAGTAAGCTTGTTCCATATATCTTTGTATGTTATATTAAGTGCTGTGCTTAGATTAAAAATCCCTACTTCTAGACCAGAACATGATTGGTTCTAATGATATATTACACTGCCCTCCTCACATCCTTGTAGGATGAACCTAGGCCCTAAAATTTTATTGGATCTTGTCCATACATGCATTTCAACCTACTTCCCAATCTTGTCCATTCATTCTCTGACTAGTTTCTACTAATGATTCCATATCTTGGTGTTTTCACCCCTTCCTGAGGCATGACAGTGCATACTTAACAATCTGAAAGATTAAATCTCTGCGCTATTTTCTGAGTCATTCGTACTGAGTATTTTCTTGCCAAGCACAGACAATCCTTACAATCAGGAATTGTAAAAGAAATTTAAAATTAGTTCACATTTTGCATCTTCAGCCTTTGCTTCAGAGGTTCTTCAGTTTTAGAAATCCAAAGATATCTTTGTGCTTTTTTCACTTAGGTGTCATGAATCCAGGATGGCTGTTCCTTCATCTTGACTGCTGTGAAAGTCATTAATAGGACTTGGAAGGGACTGCTCCATTTCCAAGGGTGACCTGAAAAATTTCTAACATACATCTAGTCCCCTGGATGAATAGAGTGAATTGGATGGTCCAATCCCCTACCTTGAGCAGGTAACAGACCTTTACTGATTTTTCATAATTGTTGTCCCAGGGCTTGTACATATTGCCCTATTGTGTTTTCCCCTAGCTGTTTTAGATCCCCTTGCTCCAACAACTGATAGAGTCTACCATACAAGTTTTCAAAAGGACTCAAACTCTCTTTAGATCTTGGTTTTACCCTAATTCTCATTAAGGCTATATGGAATGATTGATACCAATATAAATTAGTTTCCTGAAAAATTTTAGCTATTTGATGTTTTATCAAATGATTCATCTTTTCCACATGCCTGCTTGCTTGTGGTCGATTGGGTATGTGCACTTGCCAATCAATTCCCAGCATTTTACTGACTTTTTGTACCACTAGCCCACAAAAGCGAGTACCCCTGTCTGATGATATCATGACAGGTACCCCGAACTGAGGTATTAGTTAATTTAATAACACTCTCATAACTTCTCTTGTCTTATTTTTCTTCAAGGAAAAGCTTCTGGCCAACCTGAAAAGTGTCTGTTATGGTTTTATCATTTTTGTTATATTATTATTATTATAT
The DNA here is from genome assembly GCA_013399175.1 of Odontophorus gujanensis. NCBI lineage: Eukaryota > Metazoa > Chordata > Aves > Galliformes > Odontophoridae > Odontophorus > Odontophorus gujanensis. The sequence continues at coordinate 68,269 of VXAB01013888.1, forward strand.
CATAAAACCGTAACAGTCTGTCAGCACCAGTATGTACTAGAAATACCCACTTTTCTAGGAAGTTTTGAGAAATTGATTTGCCGTTGTTGTCCTGGAATATTCTCTTTCTCGATAGACCCCACTTGTACCTTCTTCCTCGTATTAGGATTTTTCTTCAAATAGATTTCACATTGTTGAGTAACCTGTTTCAGTGTAGTATACCAATTACAACTGACAATTACTTTGTTCAAATACTTACAAAGAACATCTGCTCCCCATTGTGTTTTATTATGTTCCTGTAGAACCAATTTCCATAAGATGGTAAAGGGTACGACAATGCATGCATCAGGTATATATGTCAATTTGCTTTTTTCCTTCTAAATCATTAAATGCCTATCTTCTTTAGAATATTTTACAGGTTCTGACTTAAGTTCAGTGATTTGAAGTTTACTGTCTGGAATTAAAGCCAATTCCACCAATTTCTTTTCCATCATCTGCCTGTTTTGCCACCTGATCCGTCATCTTATTTCTAATTTCCTGTTCAGTGTTACCTTTCTGATGTCCTTTCCAATAGTTGCAAGATTTCTTTGTCATGCTTGATTTGTTTTCCTTGTGTGCTCTTTCCAAATGGTACCACGACTGTGTACCACCCCAAATACATTCAGAAATGTCCATATATTTATCCTCTTTCCTTTTGCTAACTCTAAGGCAATTAGTCAATGCAATTATTTCAGCCTTCTGAACAGAAGTGCCCCAGGTAATGGTTTTAGTTTGATTACCTTGTCAGTAGTAGTTTCTGCATATCCTACTTTATGGCTTCCTTGTCTCAAAAAACTGCTTCTGCTGGTGAACCGGGAATCCTCAGCACCATCCAGTGATTCCTCCTTTAGGTCTGGCTGACTGGCACAGACAGCCTCCAAGCAGTTGTGCACTACTGGGTTAAAGGTGGCTCCACATCTGTGGTCTGGACATTCAGCAAATCACTTCCTTTTGTTCTGTTTCAAGTTATTGTTTTCCTCCTTAGATCTTGAATGAGGTTAAATCACTTGCTGCTGGATCAACTGGCTTTTCTATTGAGAAACTTGATAGCCATTAAACCAAGAAAATTCAACAAACTCAGTCCATTGTATACAATCCTCTTTTGATAACTGTGGCATCTATGCACTACAGTGAAGTTCCACCTTGGAATAGAGGAACCCAAGACTTGAGCTCAAGAGCTAACTTGTTTTCAAAAATCAGTGGGCTCTTCCCACAACCCTGGGTAACACTGTCCAGATTAACTGAGTCTTTCTGCCCACATTGGGGTTTTCCTATTCAAAGGGAAATAACTTTAGACTTTCTTTGCTAAATCCAGGCAGAAAAAGTGTCCTTCAAATCCAGAATGGTAAACCATATCTGCTCATTCCTCAACTTAGTTAATAAAGTGTTTTTTACCACCACTAGGTGTATATCATCAACAATTCTATTAATGGCCCTCAAATCATGCACCAAGTGATAGCTCATGCCATCTGATTTTTTCACCAGCAAGATTAAGGTCTCAACATTCAATTAATAATCCAAACTCCAAAAGTTACCTGTTATTTCTTTTACCTGTTGACATTTTTGGAACCAGAATGTGGGGCTCAAACCCACAACCCTGGGATTAAGAGTTCCATGCGCTACCAACTGAGCTAGCTGGGCAGAAATGTATATTTTATAGTGAATTTCTGTCTGCTCTTGGAGAGATCCGTTAGGAAGCTTATCTGTACTGCAGATGCTGTACTCAAAACATGGCCTTGAAGTCCAGGTGTGCTACCAATTTTTCTGGGATATTTGTAAACTTTTCTGGGTGCTGCCAGCTTGTTTTAGTAAAGAGAAAAAATAATGTTTTCTCTTTTAAAACTGTTCTTAAAGGGATTTAATCATACTGGGAATGTACTCGGATGTTTGCCAATCTGATCTATGGAGCTATAGGTAAAGGCATATACAATAAACTAAAAACACTGATGGAAATACCTACTTGGCTTTTGTATACAGTGTGGCATTCAGTTCCTGAGGGAGCAGCTCCAGATGGAGTTGCTAATTTTACAGAACTTATGATTTTTAAACAGTCTCCTGGTCTCTCCTTTGAATTCATTATGTATTTTTTGAATGCTCATCTAATGTTCGTGATGTTAGTCTCCCTTGAATGTACTCCTCATCATTTTACTCAGTATCTGTATTTATTATAATTTGAGAAAGTCTTCCCCAGAGCCAGAAAATAGTGACTGGCAGGGAGTTTGGAGGGACTTAGGAGAGACTTTAGAGAAACAGGTATCATCAGTGTCATGGGACTTTTCTCCTGAACACCTGCAAGATCCTGAGAACCTAAGCAGATATTTGAGACAGGGATGTTGTGGCTCAGACATATCTGAGGAGGCCCAAATTATTTGGGGTCTGGCTTATGCTTCTCGGGCCTTATTCAGTACTATCCCAGAGAAGCATAGAGTCTCTGAAATAGAGCAAGAGAGTCTCTGAGCCAAAAGGGACGGTCTTTTAGCTGACAAACAGACTCTCCAGTCTAATTTAGACAGTCTCCAGACAGAGTGAGATGCCCTCCAGATGGAGTGCAACACCCTCCAGTCTGAACGAGATGCCTTCCAGTCTCAACAAGACACCCTCCAGACCAAACAAGACAAACTCTGAGCCGAGCTAGAGATAATGATCATTGAAACTGACCAACCTGATCAACCTCAGGTGACGCCAGAATCAATGTCAACTGCCTCTGTAAGAGGATGGAAAATGAAAAGAATCTCAGCTCCCTTAGAAGAGAAGAAAGAGGAGAAAGTAGAGGAATTGGACACTGTAAAAGAAGAGAGAAAAGAGGTCCAGAAGAGTAGCTCCAAGCAATAGGGTTTCCACAGGGAGGGCTGAGACCTCCAGCAAGATCACAGTCACCAACACCTAGTAGGGTGACAAGTCCTGAACAGAGCAGGAGATGAGAAAGCCATTGTCACCATTATTACTCGACCTCTGAAAACGAATGAAATTCAAGGTTTGAAAAAAGACTTATACACACCCAAATGAACCTATTATCACCTGGTTACTATGCTGTTGGGACAATGGGGCCAACAGTGTGGGGCTATATGGTAGAGAAGCTCGCCAATTGAGTAGCATTGCCAGGGACTCTGCCATTGACAGAGGTGTTAGTACATGCCACAGTAGACCCTTCACTCTCTGGAAGTGGATGCTGATATCCATGAAAGAAAAATACCTCTTCAGAGATTATCTGATGCCTAATAAAAAGAAATGGATTGCTATGGAAAAGTGCATCCATTATTGGAGAGAATGTGCTGTGGTGGAAATGTTACATGACCCTGCATTCATTCATGACAAACCAGACCAAGAGCATGATCCTGAGAGAGTCAGGTGTACACCAAATATGTGGCGTATATTTACAAGTACTGCACCAGAAAGGTATGCCAGTACATTAGCAGCAATGTATGGCACAGGGGAAAAGAGACCCCTTATAAATTAACTAATTAACAAACTTCAAGACACTGAGTTACATTTAAGCTCTCTACAAGCTTGTGTTTCAGCTACTGCAAACCTAACTGAAAGAACAGAGGGCAGTATAATGGACGAACTGACTACTGTGCTTTATTCTGATGAAACTGATGGATCTGATGGGAACCAGGATTCCCAAAACGTCAATGTCTCAGCTATCAAAAGAGAACGTTCTCCTGCTCAAGCAAGTGACAACAGTAAGACTATGTCACGTATTGCCTTGTAGCATTACCTACATGACCATGGAGAAGATATGAAGAAGTGGCATAAAAACCCCCACTTCTCCACTTCAAGCATGGGTAAAAGAGTTACGAGATAGATCAACAACCAGGGTGAACTTCTCCAAAAAGGTGACTGCTCCAGTGAATAGAGAATATGGCAACAGCCATAAGGACAACAGAGGTAACAAATAGAGAGGCCTTGCCGCCAGCCAGGTGAGGGAAAGGGATAATAGTGTGTACTGGACTGTATGGATTCAATGGTCTGGCACATCAGAACCACAAAAATATAAGGCACTGGTGGACACTGGTGTACAGCGCGCTCTAATGCCCTCGAGTCACCAAGGGACAAAATTAATTTATTTTTCTGGGGTGACTGGGAGTTCTCAAGAGTTGACCACATTGGAGGCTGAGATAAGTCTCACTGGTAAACACTGGCAAAAACACCCTATTGTGACTGGCCCAGGGGCTCCATGTATACTTGGTATCAATTATCTCAGAAGGATGTATTTTAAGGATCTCAAAGGGTACTGCTGGGTTTTTGGAATAGCTGCTGTAGACAGAGATGACATTAAGCAGCTGTCTGTTTTGCCTGGCCTGTTGGAAGATCCATCTGTTGTGGGGTTGGTACAAGTGGAGGAGCAACAGATACTGATTGCTACAAAAAAGGTACACACATGGCAGTACCNTTTTAAGGATCTCAAAGGGTACTGCTGGGTTTTTGGAATAGCTGCTGTAGACAGAGATGACATTAAGCAGCTGTCTGTTTTGCCTGGCCTGTTGGAAGATCCATCTGTTGTGGGGTTGGTACAAGTGGAGGAGCAACAGATACTGATTGCTACAAAAAAGGTACACACATGGCAGTACCACTCTAACAGTGATTCCTTGCTCCCCAT
>VXAB01013889.1:0-30876 GCA_013399175.1 Odontophorus gujanensis
AAGAACATATCTCATAGAATTCACTTTTTGAGTTAACTTTTTGCATGTTTTTGCTGCAGTTTTAAAATTTGAAGTATATAACTTGAAGGAATAGAACAGTTTTTTCTCCCCATGTGTTTTCTACACTTTATCTATGAAACCACTGAGAAAACAGTTAAGAGCACATATCAAGAGCAACGAAAACCTGATTCTTAAAGCATTTGATTGACTTGGGGTTGGAATGAAAAATTTGTTTGTTCAGTTTCTAAGTCACATTTTTAATGCATTATAAGAGGCTTACCTTGTTCATCCGAACAATGCATTTAGTATTAATGCATAATGTAACTTGTTCATGAGACTTACAGACAAAAGTTAAGAGAATTCTACTTTTAATTTAATTATTTTTACAGAGAGTGTAACCATTATAGTATAATAATTTAGATAATAAAGAGTAGAAAAGAAAGATATGAGGAGGCACTCAATATTTGTTCTGTCTTTTCAAATTTTACAGGAAGAGCCATATGTAATGTTCAAGAAATCAGATAAACCTTTGTATGGAAATGATCGGTTTGAAGGTTATTGCATTGACCTCCTCAGGGAGCTGTCTACTATCCTTGGATTTTCCTATGAGATTAGACTGGTGGAAGATGGAAAATATGGAGCCCAGGAGGATGCCAGTGGACAGTGGAATGGAATGGTTCGTGAATTAATTGATCATGTAAGTTAATTTGGAGGCTTTCTGCTATTTAGATTTCAATTTTATCTGTACAAATTATAAAACATTATATAGTAGGACCGCTTGAATTGTAGTGCCTTGGAGAATGTTTAAAAGAGTAATGCAAGGAGATCCACATGAATGATTTTTCTCCAAATTCTGTTAGTTAAAGCAAGACTATTCTACATCTTTATTTTGTTGACAGACAGTGTTTTATTTCTGCCAAACTGGTTTAGCTCTTCCATGGCATATTTCTAAGTAAAAATTAAGAACATATAGTACTCAGAACAGTGAACAAGTATCTGTTCTGTGACAAAATATGTGTCTCCATTAATCCATAGAAGCCAGATCTCCTCTGATAGTGGATCTGAGACACATAAATTATTTGAGATACACAGAAGAAGAGCATATGAAACTTGAAACTTGAGCAATTAAGTGTAAACAATAAGACAGTGATGTATACTGACACAGCAAAGTAGTGCAATGTGTGTTTAAACAGATACCATTACGATTACTTAGATCAGACGTTTGTTTGTGTCCTTTCATAGTTGCACATGCTAGTTGAATTCAGCTTTTTAGACTCATTTTAAATTGCAATGAGAATTATATTGTTTTGTCTTATAGCATTTATCTGGGTGAATTACTTAATAGAAAGACATTTGATCAATGAATTTAAGATAATATAAATTCTGCACGTCAGTGTCGTTTTAAATAGGTAGAAGGGATGATTATTTTATCACTAGTTCAAGTGGAACTTCCTAATGATGGCAGAAACTACACAGATAACTTGTAGATAAATTTTCTTCACCAATTACTTCAAGATTTCTGCAGATGAGCAGAATGTGCTAATCAAAATATTCATGTTTACTAAGAGAGTTTTTGTCTTTCTACTTTTCTGGTAAATAATGGACCGATATTTTTGTTGCGGGAGATGCTGATTATGTCTAATTTCTAACTTTTGATATAAATGTGTGGGAGTATTATATTTGTATTATCTTTAAATATGTGTATATGTTGTACCTCATATGCATACATAGAGATTTTGCTAGATTCTCTCTATCTCTATATATGCACAAATTCACACGTGCACAATGCATAGGCATACAAGTTATTAGATTTGATGGTTGTTAGGTATTATGTTCTCAAATAATTTTCTAACGATTAGATCAGAAGCGAGAAAATATTTATTACATACTTATTAAAATGTTCAGAAAAAAACTCATTTTGTAATGAGTTATTAATCCCTAAACTTTTCTTCAACAAGCACTGGTGGAATCTCATAAGCTTTTGTGAAGGTATCTGGAAATAAAACACATTTAAGGATGTTCAACAGTGAGAGCTATAGGACAGCTTTTCCAGTCCTTTCCTCTTGATAGTGTGGAATGGAATGTGTTCATCTGTCCCCTTGCATAACATTAAACTTAGATTTAAGTGCATTTTGCCCTTTCAAATGCCACTTACGTAAGAATAACAATAGTTTAGATAGTATGCTAAGTACATTTTGAAAGATGTAGTCTAACTTCTTAGCTTGTATCATAGCAAAATTAGGGAGTTGAGCCACTAGGTATTAAATTACCATGCTATACCCCTCGCTGAAAAAATTCTTTAATTTCTAACTTCTTTTTTGTCTTAGAGTGAATAGGTATTATATTGCAAATGTTCACAATTTTTTAACTAAAATTTTTAACTAAAAGAGCTGTTTTTCAGATAATTTTAAAAAATCAGTTTAATAATTCTAAATGAAGACTTTCACTACCATCTCACTAGACTAGACTTCCAGTGGTCTCTTCATTTCCCAAGTTAATTTTTTCCTTCTAAATTTTAAGTATTTTTATTCATTTTTTATCCAGTAATTAATTTGAAATACATGCATTACATTACTCATATGCATTACTGCATGTTATTGATACATTTTATTAGTAAGCAATATTTCTGACCAGAGAACTGATACTTAGGAATTTAGAGTATTCCAAATAGGCAATTACATTTGATGCTTCAGTTTGTTTAGTCCTTCACACATCAGCTTAGTTTTCACTTTCTTTTCCTATAGAGAATATTTAATTAAAATGTCAAAAAATTTTCTCTTGTACAAAGTAAGTTAATTAACTGATATTTCATTTAATTTTGATTAGTTTAAATGCTTAATACATCATATTTCATGAAAATGATTCAATATAGATTTTTTAACCTGAGTACCTAACTAAATAAAGAGATCACAGAGTAAAAATGTAGTTATCAATGTTGCATAGTTTCTACATGCACTTGCTGAGTACTTTTAGAATTTATTTTTATCTATTTGTTATATTTGAACTGTCAGTCAGTTAATATCAGAAAGGAGCACCATGCTGTGGTAAATATATTTACAAAGGTAGTTTGTAATATTTGTAACTCAGGATTTTTTTTTTTATATGTGTGTAGGAAGGAATATGTAAAATTCATAAGATAAACTGTACCAAAGAGAATCTACGTGTTCATATTAATTGCATCTAATTGCTTTACATAGTTGTATATACTCAAAAATTTAAGTGAAATGAAGATAATATGATCAGAAATGTTCTCAGCCTATCACGTAAGTCTCAGGCTTGAAATTTTGAAACATGAACAGAAAACAAAGATTGAATTAGGCTTTTTATGTTTTCAATCCATTTTCCTATGGTTTACTCATGTATCTTTTTTTTCACAGTTATGCATGTTGTTTTCAAAAACCATCACTCTTATGTTAGTTTCCAAACAGTGACTAGTATACTTCCGAATGAATTGTATTTTGAGAGTGAAAAGTGAATTCAGTAATCAGTGAAATCTACCCTTTGACAATTGAAAGAAAATGAATTACTTCTGTAAAAGACAGTATCTATAACTGCAAATGTTAAAAAAAAAAAAAAAAGTTACAAACTGGAACAGCAAGATGAGATTTTCCATTTGAAATTGAATTTCTCTGGTTAGGCTGTCTAATTTATTTGCCACAATTAGGATTCTTTTTTCCTTTTTTTTTTTTTCAATAATATCTTACCTAATCTACAGTTAATTTAATATGAATATTTGAGATATTCAGGACAAATGGGTGGGGAATGCTAAAATCTAGGTATCTCCATCCTTTATGGATGCATAATTCGTAAGGAAGTATACTTTGTAATGACTTGATGTTTTTCGTTCAAGAATTGAGTTCAAATTAGGATAGATTTATTGAATTATTTTTGGACTGGCTTATGAATTCTGGAGATTTCAAGTTTGTCTGTGGTGCTGAAAAATTGTTATGGAACTGTATCATATTAAATGAGATAGTGTGTGTAAATTATTTTTCATTCTAAAGCAGATGCTCTTAGAAAAAAAGTATATAATTTTACTTTACTTCCATTAGACAGTCTGTTTTATAGTTCCAGAATTATTTCAAAACATTCTTACCATTGGGTTCTAAAACAAGTAAATAACTGCTATGCTTTATACTTTCCCAGAGATAAATGAAAGTTAAAAATTGTCTGGGAAGTAACGTTATTATAAAATACAATAATTTCTTTTTTTTTTCCATCTTAGAACTCTTATAATGATTCTATGGTTCAAAACTTTTGCATTGTAAATTGCTTTTAAGGCTTGCAGATCTTTTATGATTCATAAATAATTATATAAAAGGTCCAACTTTTAAGTAATGACTACTCTTTTATTATAAGTAAGAATTAAATGGGAACTTCATTTCTTGCAAGAGTAGAATTTTCAGCTTGGAGGAAGGTAAGATTTATGCAGTTGGGCAATTGAAAAGCACTACTTAATCTGAATTAGCTTTAGACGTAGCTTTGAACTTAATTATCGTTTATATTTTTTAAAATCAGTACCTTACATAATAATAAATGCTTACACATGAAATGCTTACAATTATAAAATTAGTAGCAGTGATGAACACATTATTGGTCTTTTGATTTCTCTATTACAAAATACTTTCTGTTGTTTACATAATAGCTTTCTAATGCTCCTGGAGACATCTTCACACAATAAGTGTTTATTTTGCTTTTTTTTTTCCATCTGATTTCAAGTACTTATGTTATTGAAGGATAGAACAGAAATCCGTTTTATTAGTATATGAAAGTTAATAAAAGCTTCAAATAAGTAACTATACAGGTTTTTTGGTTGCTTCCTTTTTAAGATGAAGAAAAATCTATGTGAGTAAAGGAATTTGTGTCATCCTTTTTTTTTTTTTTTCTTCCATAATACAATTTCAGTACATTAGAGCATACTTCTCTTCATTTTCACAATAATCTTTGCTTCACAGGGCTTTGTTAGGAAACATTAAGGAGTCCTCTTGCCTCTTCTCATTAGTGATAGATGCAGTCCTCCTCGTAATTTTCATGCAAAAGGTCTAGCAGATTTTCAATACAATCCATGACTGCTTAGCCGTTTGGCTTCTTTCATTAATGAATATCTCCTCAGATTTGACAATGGATTTAGAGGTTGCAGGAGAAAGACTGAGCATTTTATCTTTTTGCACCAACATTGTGTGTGCTGGAAGATAAAACCTGATTTACTGCCAGCATTCTTTATAACACCACATCTGTTTTCCAGCTTCATAATTTTATCAGTGAACGCACCATACCCAGAGACATTTCCAAAGAGATGTCTACAACTTAATCCCTACTCTGTGTATTATCTACTATTTTTGTTATTATTTTTTTTTTTTACAAATGATTTTCCATAGTTAAGGAACTTCGTAAGGAACACATATGCTCCTACTTAACAAATGCTATTATCAGACCACTGTCAATATATTTCCCGAATTTTAATTAATTAATTAATTAATTAATTAAGTCAAATGTAATGTTACATCACTTGTTCCTTTCTATATTTCTCAAAACAATTATTTTTTCACAATATGCCCTGGATTTTCCCTGGCGAATGTTCTGCTAGTTTTCACCATCTTGTTCAAATAATAATAATATTTTACAAGACAATCCAGTTATTACTGCAGAATTAGAATATCAGTAAATGACTTTGAAAACTGATTTTACCTTACTTACCTGAAGTTCAAAATTCATGTCTATCGCACAATTGGTTAGCTCTCTTCTTTTGTGGTGGCTACTTGTGACTGTAACTTGCTCTGTAACATCAATATTCTGTTAAAACTTGAAATCTGAGACACATTTTAGACGTTTTCCTCTTTTTGTTTTTTGTCTTTTTCCATAGAGAATGCATTGAGATCTTGCCATATCTTTTGTAAAACTTGAAAAAACAGCTTTTGTTTTCTTTCTTGCCCATGCAGCACTTAGATGACTTTTTATATATATATATTTGCTTTTAGTATCTACTCTGTTTCTCTTTCGTTGAGTATATTAATCCATTTCTTGAGCTCTGTTTTCCTCACTGGTTTGAGCTAAATTTGACATGCATGCTTTTGTCTAACTGTATTGTGTAAGTGCTGATGCAAGTGCTTCCTGTTACTTATTCCTTTTTGAATCATGAGGCCATCATTAGAACTCTTATTTTTCTCTTGTGTGCATTTTGCAGATTCTGCAGAAAGTCATTAGTAAAAAGTTTTCACATTTCAACAGAGAGTTTAACTCTGAGTCATTTAAAAAATGTACTTCTGTTTTTGTTTTCCAGGCTAAACAAAAAAGAGAACTTATTGACTATAACTCTTCAGATCAAAAACCTTTTTTTTCAATAGAAATTCTTCAGAATATATTTTTTAATAAATTCATGACATGATACATCAATTTCTTTTTGAAATTCATTGTTTTTGTTTCATTACTCTACAAAGTAAGGGAAACAAAACGTATACAAAAATGTTCTTCCATTAGAACTGTAAGACTGAGTACTGAGTTTACAATCAGGTATTTACCACCAGCCAGTATGAAGTGTTTGTATTTTCTTTAGAGGGTTTGGATAAACACTTGTTACTTTTTTCCATGGGACTTTTTGACTCAGTAAAACAAAATAATTTTAGGACACAAGTTTTCAGCTATTATTTTTAGCTTCTCCGTTACTACAATATGTAAACTATAACATACCAGGCTTTTATATATATGTATATATGTATATGTATTTCTCTTAATTTCAGTAAACATGCATAAGACTTTTGTTAGTACTGGTATAGTACTTTTGTATAGTACTATAACTGTTCAGTGACTTTACTGTAATTCTGCACATGCATATACCTATTGTTCTAAATATTCTATTATCTTCCAATAATTGCTGTTTGCATGCTTTCTTTTCCTCATTAAAACAGCATTTCATTTCTTTGTGAAATCACTTCTGGGGGTCTGTGATATAATTTACTATAAACACTTGTAATATGCCAGAAAATATAACTCCTGCTTTTTCTGACTTTCAGTCTAATTGATAATTAATCCACAATTTCAAGTGCTCTGACCTTTAATTTAGAATGCTTTATAACCAAAGTTAAATAAATAAGCAGCAGCAGGTGTATCTGCCATAAGCAACTAGCAGTCTCTCTCTTGTTGCAGACTCTTTTGTTTTTATCTTAAAACAAACTGAATATAATCTTAGTCTTACAGATCCTATTTGAAAGTTCTCATCTTGAATGTTTGAATTCATCAGTGTAGTTTAGTCAGACACAGCATATTGCTTAACACCTACTATTCAATTTTTGTGTTTTTTCTTTTTTTAATGATGAAACATAAAAAAAAAAATTCTTCTGCATGACCATAAAATCACTGAGAATAATAATTAGTTGCTATGCTCATAAGACAGCCCTTAATTTGAAGGCTTTTCTATTTATTCTCTCTCATAGTGGCTGTAAATTATATTCTTATTTGTAAATGTACAAACAGGTCCTAACACAGTGAATATAGTGCGGAAAAGAAATGCAAGCTTAAGATAGAGTGCAGTAGATAGCACTGCAGAAATCCATGCATAAATGACAAGGAATGAAAGTAATATGGAATGTCAAACAGAAATTCTAAGCTAAAAGCAGTTTAGTCAAATGTTAATTCAGTAAAGAGCACAGGAGAAGTGCATGTACAAATTCTTTATTACCTTTGAAGAAAGAGGTTTGTTGCTATAATGACAGTGAGGAGTGATGGAAAACATGAAGATTATTGTATGTGTATGTCTGCTGAAGTGAAATATATGTGAAAGCTAGAATTCCTCAGTAGCAAAGTTAATTTCCATTGAGGCCTGTCCATTTTATTGGATTATTTTGTGTGTCTACATTTTTATTCTCTTTCTGTCTTCTGGTTCAGAAAATGTTGGTCATTGGGTTTGGCCTCATTTAATAGAAACTAAATTACCTGAAGAAATTTGATGGAACAAATTCAGATATGTACTTTTTCTCCAATGAGGTTATCTGCAATTCTGTTTTTCATTACAAAAGTGATTTTTACAGCTTATCATATTCATTCAGCTTATGTATTCTTTTGATCTGTTTCTATAGTCTGTAATTCCATGTACAGAACAGATCAGAATAAAGATCACCTGTACTGGAGAAGTTGATTGATAGCACATTTCCCACTCTTCCCTACTCTTCTCTGCCTCCTCAAAACTTGTTCTAAATTAACGGTCAAGTGCAATGTTTACAGGCTTGGTAGATTAAGGATTCATAAATCTTGCTCATAGCTCTTGAACGTGGCACTCTGTGTTCTTAAGAAATGTTGCTTCTTAGCTTCTACTTAGATTTCCATCATATGGAAGTGGCAACAGAAGGATCTTGAAAGAATTTAGGGGACCTATATAAATTGACTAGATAGATTCATGGAAAAAGTAGAATAAAATTAATTCTTAGTATTGCTTCTGATAATGAAGGCTTGATATAAGTAAAATGTTCAAAAGTTAATCTTTTCTTCATTTCCAGAGAATTTCTAAACATCTTGAAATGAACTTTTCAGGGAGGATGGAATGGATGTGTAATGGTATTCTGGAGTACATCAGCTTTCAACAAAGTAGCATTTTCATAAAACAGTATCAGGATATGTTGGGAGATGTGTCCCTGGGAATGATACCCAAAATAAAACATCACACACACCATTTGAGGAATTGAGAGTTGTTAAGTCTGATGTATTGTACTTGCAGCATCAAAGACAAGTTATCTGTTTAAGGGAATTAAACAAAAAGTCAAACAGTTAAAAATGAAAGGAGAAACAATCTGCATAGCCTCAGTTAGGTCCAAAATACACCAAATGAAACTTGTATCTGATGTTTTCTGTGTGTGCTGGGAAGAAAGTCGTGTAACTTTGCCAAAATGGCTTGGAATTTTTTCACAGTCAAATTTTTCCTTACCTCTTATAGCTTCATTAGTCATAATGTGTGGTAACTTCTAAGGATGAGCTAATTCTCTTCCTGTGAATCCTGAATACATAAAGTGTGAAATATTTAATATACACCCACATATACATACGTTGCTCCAAAAGTAATACCTCTTATTTATTTCCCTGGAAACTTCAACTGATACAAAGAGTACATTAACACTATTTGATAGAACAAATTCCCAGCTACAGAACAATATTTTTCAACATAGTCACCATCATTAGCTATACATTTTTGCCAGTGATTGACAACTGCCTGCTCTGTTTCCAAAAATCTGTATCAGCTGAGGTGACCCACTGCCACAGTCTCCACTGCTGAAACAATCGATCTCACTGTGCTCACACCCACTGTTTGTTCTCTATAAATGCTGATGAATGTCAATAGGTGCATTTTTTTATTTTTATTTTTTACATGGAAGAATTCAGTTACCCCTTTATTTCATAATCACTTTAATGTCAGTCACAATTTTGTCAGACCTCATCTCTGCTGCCATCTGTCACATGGCAACAAAATGTAATGGAATACTGGTGGGAAGGTTTAGCCTCTACTGCCATACCACCAACATCTGCAAATTTTCAATTTATTCTTAAAATGCATTATAATTGGTGATCTTTACTAGATTTTTGATAGTTTACCTGGGTAGAAAAATAGTGAATCTCTTTCAAAATATCAAGAGCAGCATTCAGAACCTGTCAGTTCCATGCCTAATGATTTTAAAGTTTCTTTGAAAACGATCTTTCCAACCCTCAAGAGAACAACTGATTTAATAATTCTGATATATAAAAGAGAGCTATTGTAAGATCTACACTTCTATTACTTTTTCAGCATAATAATAAGGAAAAAGTGGGTTAGGTATGAGGAGCTACCATTGAAGTAGTCTCACTGCTGTTCTCTAGACTAATCCTGTCAGTTGTTTTTAAAATCTGCATAAAGTTCAGTTTCTGGCCAAGAAGCTTAGATTACAGTGGCAGCATGATTTCAGATGTCTCTCAAAGGTGCCTGAATAGACTGGAACCAGGTACCAGCAAAAAGTGCAGTTGTATCCGCTATATTCTGTGGAACCAAGAAATAACACATTTCAATTTTGAGCTTACAGATCCTGTGTGTAACTTGATAACGTGTATTTTCTAGAATATCTCTTCATTTATTTTCTTTATGTAAATGTTAAAATTTATCTGGTGGAGATATCTATAAGAAAATTATTCAATAGTAGAGTCTTGTATTTTCTCTTGTCATTTCATTCCCCAAGGTAAACCAATAATATAGAAATAAAATACTTACAATAAGTACCATATTTTAATATTTATTTTCTTGTAATATTTGAGAAATTCAGTGGGGATGACATCAGTGTGACTTTTCTTAAGGATGGATACTTCTCTCTGGTCAGTCTGCTCTGAACAGTGTTTGACTATTCTTATGTTTAAATGGAATATACTACATTTTAGTTTTGCCCATTGCCTTTTCTCCTTTCACTACATACCACTGAGAAGGATCTGTCTCTTTCTTCTTTATTCCCTCCATCCCACCAGATTTTTGTATTCACTGATCTGCTCCCCCTGAGCCATTTCTTCTCCAGGCTAAACAGTCTCAGCTCTCAGTCTCTCCTTGTATGGCAAGTTTTCCAGTCTCTTATTCTCTATAGCATTATGCTGGTCTCAGTCCAGTATGTCCTTGTTTCTTTTCAGGGAGTCTCAACCTTGACCAATCACTCCAGTGTCTTGCCAATGCCCAGCAAGGATGGCCTCCCTGAACTTAGGGCGTATTCTGCCTAAGAGGTTCAGCTGATCAGCCTTACAGAGGGGATACTCATTCCTGAGTGGATACAGGATTTGATGCTTTACTTATCTGAATATCATGAAGTTCCTGTCAGCTCAGTTTTGCAGCCTATTGAGGTCCTTCTGAATAGCAGCATAATCCTCTCATCTATCCGCTATTTCTACCAGTGCTATCTGCAGACATACTGAGGGTCCATTCTGACTTCTCATCCTGCTCATTATTGTATATAATAAACAGTATTGATGCTAGTATTGACCCCTGAGATATACCATGGGCGACTGATATACAGCTGAGCATCATGCCTTTAATCAGTTCAGCAGCTCAGACATTTTTCATTCTTTCTTATTGTCCATTTACCATTATTTTTTTCTTAATATGGCTTTCAAGATTTACCCCGTTACTTTCCCAAGAATAAAGTTAATGCTCACCAGCCGTTACTTCCCAAGAGCCTCTTATTTTTGAAGACAGGAGTGACATTTGTTTTCTTTCAGTTCTTGGGAACCTCATCTCTACAAACTTTCTTAGATAGTTGAGAGTGGCAAACATTAGCCAGCTCCTTCAACAGTCATGCATATATTTCATAAGGTGTCCCGTGGACTTCTGTGCGTGCATTTTGTTTCCCTGTTTGTTAACTTGTTCCTCCTCCACTCAGGTGTAATTCTTCCTTGCTCCACACTTGCCCACAGATCTCAGGAAACTGGGATACCTGAAGACGAGTCTTCTACAAGTAAAGG
This sequence comes from Odontophorus gujanensis, assembly GCA_013399175.1. Lineage (NCBI taxonomy): Eukaryota > Metazoa > Chordata > Aves > Galliformes > Odontophoridae > Odontophorus > Odontophorus gujanensis. The sequence goes on from VXAB01013889.1 coordinate 11,452, forward strand.
TCGAGGTGAAGCATAAAGTGAATAACTTGAGCTTCTTCATATCCCTTGTCACCAAACCCCTGCCCTCATTTCACACCAGTTCCACATTCTCTTTTGTGTTTCTTTTGCTGCTTGTGTACTAATAGGTCACTTCTTGCTCCAGACGTTCCTTACCACATTTGACTCCAGATGGGCTTTGACTTCCCTAGCCCTGCCTGTGTCTTTAGGCAGTGTTGCTATGCTCCTCCTGAGAAGCTTGTCCCTGCTTTCATGTGTGGTATTCTTTTTTGTGTGTAAGGTTTGCTGGAGCTCTTTATTCATACAGGCCTCTTGCCACCATTTCTTGACTTATGTGGGGATGAACAGTTTTTGTGCATGGAAGATGTTACATTTGAAAATCAAGCAGTTCTGGAGTGTTCTCTCCAAGACTGTCTCCCAGTGAATTCCACCTAGCAAGTCCCAGAAAAGGCTGCTATGACATGGTAAGGAGGTACGGTCCCTGTAGACAGGATATGCACAGTGTGGGGTTGGAAAATTCATCACTTCATTTTTTTTAAATCTGATTGTTAATAAGTTTATACTAGTATCCTCAACATGAACACTGGAATTGAAAGGACCCTCAACAAGTCTGCACCTGCAGATGACACCAAGCTAAGTGGTGCAGTTGGTACTCTGGAGGAAAGGGATGCTATCCAGGCAGATCTTGACATGCATGAGAGGTGAGCCCATGAGTACCTTATGATGTTCAGCAAAGCCAAGTGTAAATCCTGTATCTTGACTAGGGCAATTCCACACATCAGTGCAAACAGGGTGATGGATGAAAATTTCTACATGACCCAGTAATGCATGCTTGCAGCTCAGAAAGTCAACCATATCCTGGGCTGCATCAAAAGAAGTGTGACCAGCAGAATGAGGGAGGCAATTACCTCTCTTTCTTCCTCTCTCATTATATTCCATCTGGGGTATTGCAATGAGTTCTGGGTTCTGAAGTACAAGAAAAGTCTGGAACTGTTGAAGTAGATCCAGGGGAGGGCCACAGAGACGATCAGATGACTGGAGTACCTCTCTTACAAAAACAGGCTGTAAGATCTGGGTTTGTTCAGTGTAAGGAAGGAAGGTCTCCAGAGAGACCTTATTGCAGTCTTCTGGTTCTGAGCAACCTGATCTAGCAGTAAATCTCCTTTTTCAGTGGAGGGGAGTTGGACTAGGTGTCTTTAAAGGCCTCTTCAAACTCAAACCATTTTATTATTCTGTGATGATGAAGGAGGATAGGGAAAGAATCTTTACCATAGTATGTAGTGGTAACAGCATTAAAGAGAAAAAGGGTAAATTTAGACTAGATATTCAGAAGAAATCAGAGGGTGGTGAGGCACTGGCACAGGTTGCTCTGAGAAGTTGTGAATGTCCCACACTTAGAAGTGTTCAGCACCAGGTTGGATGGGGATTGGGGCATCCTGATCTAGTGAATGATGTCCCTACAACTTCCAGCATAGAAGGGTTGAACTAGATGACCTTTAAGGTCCATTCCATTTCCAGCTATTCTATTTTGCACAGGACTCCATTTTATGTTGGAAGGTCCTTGTCAGTCCTACTTGCTTCTAATTGCTATTGTAAACTTTATTTGGTGCAAAATCTCACTCCTATAGCAACTAGCATATCTTCAGTCTTTAGATGCTGTCATAAAAAGACCTGTATCTCAAGTACTCTAAGGTCAAGTATAAATGCTATTTAAGATTATTCTTTCAGATAGGTAAAGCTTTTTTTTCTTCTAAAACACAGTCATACATGGTTCTGTTATCCAGTGAGTGAAGTCTTCTTTGTTATGGAACTTATGGAAAGCCATTTTAGGATGTATCCATTTGTTCATCTTCCTTTAGATAGATAAAATCTAATTTTATATCATTCATCAACAATTCACCCAGAGAAATTAACAAAGGTAATTCTCTTATTTGTATTTCTATGTTGTAGAAGACTTTAGAAGACCCTGATAATGCAATTCTGGATTTCTGCACTGTACTCCTTATTTCTCATTATTTCAGTTATGAATTGAATAGTTGCCAAGAGAATTGAGTGTTTTGGAGATAAAATATATCTGATAAGTAAAATGATTAAATTTTGCATTACTATACTTTTATGTCAGTCATTCTAGCTGTATTTTGCATTTTGTGTAATGTTTACCCAGCTTCAGTTTTTCCATGAATCAAGAAGAGAAATCCCAATTACAGTCACTAGTAGACTAAATCTGAAAAATGCTATCACGAGGCAGGAAACAGAACACATATTTTGCAAAATCAATCTACATGTTAGCATATTTTTACCCTCTGACTGACTTCAGAAAGAGAACAACACTGTTATCTGTTTGGACAATGGTACTGGTATTATTAGATCTGTGAAATTACAAGTTCAGTGAAGAAGTCAGACTGGCAAAGATAGTTTCCATAATGAAAATGATTTTTATCTTGAATTTACAGATTATTCTGAGATAATTCTAAGATAGCAGGATAGGGATCTTTATTTTGGACCTGTGCATCCTAGATTGGATTATCTGATTGTCTTGTTCTGCCATATAAAACATATATTATTTGTCCTAATGTTATCTTTCTTATTGCATCTGCAGTTTCCTTAAAGCTTTTTTTCACTGGAGATACTTGCAACAACTTCTATTTACATGTATACAGCTTAGATGATAAAAGAGTGAATTTCCAATATTTTTTCTTAAAATAAAGTATTTGTTATTTGTAAAGACTCAGTTCACATTTTATGACCAAAATTCACAAGTACCCATAGCAGTACTTTCTCTTTCTTTGGGTACCTGTATCTTCTGAGAATCTCAAGTGGCTTGGCTTCAGACACTAAGGGTATGGACTGATACTTTTCTGTCAGTCTAATAGTTTATTAGTGTTTTCCAAACTCCTTTGTCTTGTCCTATAATTTTTAATCCAAATTAGTTTTATTTTTGCACTTTCCTGTTTTCTTTCTGTATCATCTAGAATATCATCAATACTGTGCAGGCCATAAAAACTCAGCTACTATGAAATGAAGCCGTGGAGGTCTGCTTAATATCTGTATATTCTGAATACCATTGAAAACAAAGTTCATGTGGTGATTTTGACCACTGAAACCTGACTAAATTTAATGAATAGTGTCAACAGAGTTTCACATTCATACAGTAGTGCCTTACTGTAGAAGATCTAATGATATGATAGGTGCTCATTAGGACACTAAACTATAGTAGTCAATAAAGAATGGCAACATTGAAATACTCTAACGTATGAAATTGAGAGTGTTAAATAGTATATATAGTGCCAAATGAGCAAAAAAAAGAATATATATGTATATATATAAAACTTATATATATATATATTATAGATATGTTACATGTATATACTACAACTTTTCAGTTGTAGAGCTTCTCATTTTAAAATAATCTTCATTTTGTAGTTATTTTTACATTAAAATAAACAAAACATCTTTTGTTCTACATTTGCACATGCGTATTCACAACTCCTTCACAATTACAGTGGCTTCTAAAGAACACAGTGAAGAGTGACAAAGTAAGGATGTATCTTGATACATACCTTTTAAGAAGTTCAAAAAGATGTAGAATAAATCAGTATTCCTACTAATAGATATTGTAGTGTTTCAAATTTCAGGCTAACTAGTGCAAGAACAAACCTCTTCTTTGATGAACTTTGTGCTTTGTGAAATTTGAATTTCTGCTTCAACCTGTTTCTTCTGACTTTTGCCCCGTTTCTCTTTTTGTATTTCTGTCAACAGAAAGCTGACCTTGCAGTTGCACCGTTGGCAATTACCTATGTTCGTGAGAAAGTGATCGACTTTTCCAAGCCGTTTATGACTCTTGGAATAAGTATTTTGTACCGCAAGCCCAATGGTACAAACCCGGGCGTCTTCTCCTTCCTGAATCCTCTCTCCCCTGATATCTGGATGTATATTCTGCTGGCTTACTTGGGTGTCAGTTGTGTGCTCTTTGTCATAGCCAGGTAACATGTCAACTTTTGTGATTTTTTTGGCAATTGTTACAATCTTTTTCTTACTAATAATTGTCAAAAGTCACAAAACTTTCTTACTTTCATACTCTTATATTTTAACTTTGTGATGTACAGAAAAATAATTAACTATGAGGGTTCTCACTATTAATTTTCTGCACTCCCATTCTAAGTCTACAGTTTGTTATTACCACCAAATATTGAAGACTCTAGCTAGGTTGTATCTTTTATTTACAGATTTAAAACTTTTAGCAAGTTTATGTTATGTCTTTTCTCATTTGTGCTGTGTTTAGAGAGAAAGAGACCAACACATTTTATTTTGTTAGTATAATTTCGTTTGTTTTTATCTTGCTTAATCTCCAATTCAGTACTTAGCTGCCCAAGTTAATCCTTGATATCAACATTGGGCTACTATGTGTTATAAAACAAAACAAATCAAAACAATTAAATTAATTGGTATAGATTGGTGTCTTAGAGGTGGGGAAGCAGAATTAGTTTTTAGCTGTATGCTTGGTAAACATTAGACATAATTTTGAGTTCTAGTTGGGAATATGTTTGGAAACAACTTTTCAGAGTTGAGGACCTCAATACAATTGATAGTTTACAAAGTGATTTTTAAAAAGTGATATTGAGCTTTCTTGCCTTTTAACTACTTTTTATCTGTTTTCTTTCAATATAGACAAGCAGAAAGACATCTCTGGTTTTCAAAAATCCTCATTATATTTACCTTTTCATTGAAACTGACTTCAGATGTTCACAGAAATTTAAACTTATATGTCATATGTCTTGCTGTGACAGAAAAAAAATAAATTCATAACTATCAATCACAGAAACACCAAATAGTAGACCATTACTGCTGAACTTTTTTTCACATGTCCATTTTTGTGACAAGCACTATAGAATCCTTATGTACTTGGAATCATTATTTTCATTGTAAAACCTTATGAAATAGGTTTTATACTGAGCAGTCTATTTTTCTATGAAATTGTATAAAATATCTTTTTTACACCAAAGTTTATATCAGTCTTCAGATTTTAAAAAAAATCTTTGTATGTTCAAATAGTGATATCACATATTTAGAAATGAAGGATTTAGGATTTTGTAAGATCACTTACATATCTATTTCTTTTTTTTTCTTTTTTTTTTCTTGAGTGTAGAACAACTTCTAATATGGAATAGCTTTTTCTAACACCAGAGTTAAATTAAGGAAAAAAAGATGTGAATTAAGAATTTAATCTCTTGTTGAATAATAAAGACAGAAAGGAAAGTAGTAAAAGAACCTTTCTCTGATTTGATTTTCAAAATATGTCTGTCATGTGAAGAGAGATAACATTACCTGAAGTGTGATTTTGAACAGGAATTTGTAGTTTAGTGCTGTGTATCTATTTTCAGTATAGACTATAATTTTAGTGTTACACAATTGATATACTTTTCAGTTCTTATTTTGTGTAACTCTTGGACGGAATGACACTAAATTAATAGATTCTATCTAGACTATCTTATTAAGAAGATTTTTATTTCATAACAATCCTGTCATAATGAATGTTTAACTATCAGTGTTTCATAATAATTACTATGTGTTTCCTACAAGGTTGTATCTATGTTTGGAGCAGCATTTAGTATGTCTTTTGTGGTATGATGTTCTGTAATTACAGTTCATCAGAGTATTCAGTGTAGAACACTTACTGTTACACTTACACCTCTCTTTTCTGTGTCAAATGTTTTGTGAGCACACCATGGTTTTATTGTTTTACTATACCTTTCAAACAGTTCCAGAATGTAGGAGCTCAGTACATTGAAAGTATAGAGCACAGTTCTGTTTTGGTAATTGGAAATTACCTAATAGTGGTATGATCCTATTTAGGGAAAGATGAAAATCATTAAGAGGTTCAAGAATCTTTGAGAGAGAATAGCTGAAAGGCTTTCATCGAGTAACATAGTAGATATAAATGAAAAGTAATATACCTCTGTATAAGTCTTTTCTTGTATCTGGTGGAGCATTACTTTTTCTTTACACTTCGAGAACTGAATGTAAAGAGCTGAAATCATTTCATATTCATTGAGATAAAGAGCTAGGAGAGATATGTTTGTTAGCTAGGAGGCTTCTCTTGATCATCTGTGTGGAAATTATGCATCTTGCATTCTGAATGGGTTGTAGTATATGGTGTTTAATTGTCATTCCTGATTGGGAATTATAGCTATGATTGCTCTCATTGTTTATGAAAGTTTCTTCATTTTGTGTTGTGATTATTGAGCATAAGTAGTTATGCTAGTTTGTCTCTGAAAGTTCTTTTGTTTATGATAGAGATGACTGATAAACTCAGTTTCCCTGGCACTAAACCCATTACTTTTCTGGGAATGGAGAAAATCTCATGGCATTATTTTTCGTGTGGCAACATTAACAGATCTGTTTCTGATGCTAGTTAGAAGTGTCTTTGTGTCACTTGTGGCGATGCCTTGTGTCATTTCATGTCTTGTTGGATATTCCAGTATCTTTTTTTTTGCCTCTACTTTTGGATTTCATTTGTTTGATTTGGGATCCACAGATAGTGTATGATTAGAAGGAAAATTAGAACTGGGGTGAAGTGCACTAAGTTCTTTTTGAAGATCTGTCAAGTACACAGCATTTTTGATCTGTATAATGAAAAATGTTGATTAGTATTTCCTATTCATATTTGTCTGATGGTCCAGTGAATGGCTTCATTTCACAAGAAAGGAGTTAATTTCATCCAGTTTTGCATACCAACTTCACAGACATATATATACTGTTTTTTGTTTGTTTGTTTGTTTGTTTTCTATTAGCCAGTACATATTACACAGCTGTTTCCTATTCCTGATCTTTGCGAAGTTTTATATGTTGGTAACTGACAGTGCTGCCCATTCTGTGTAGGTACAATGAAGAAAAACAATTCTATATATTTAAAAATCTCTATATGTTTGATTTAATTAAGTCTTCCAAATAATAACTTCCAAAGGTAAACAAATCATCTTCAGTTGCTGTACACTGTACCCTGATTTTTGGAATCCATTATGTATGATTTTACACATCTATATCTTTTTAATCTTTTCTGAAAACCCCAACTGAAGGACAGTCTACTTAAATATTTGCAGCCAATCATCACTTTCTACACGATTTACTGGATTTTCAAATTATTCCCAGTACATATTCCTCTGTGTAATCAGGTCTTCTTGCTGTGATCACGTCTGTATGTCACAGTGAAATTTACTCTTAAGCGACCCATCTTAATACCTGAAAGAGAGACGTATGATGTTTCACCTTTACAGATTAGCTGTGAAACAAATAAACTACCCTGTATGAAATGCTCCACTAAATGAGCTTTTATGTACTGAGCTCTCTGAAGTGAATCTGTTGTGTAAATATGTTTAAACTGTGTTCACTGTCTTAATTGCTAATATTGAAGCATGAGTTATCATTTTAAAGGGCTCAATTCACATTTACCTGTCTCATGTTCAATCTGTGTGGACTTCCAGCTTTTCTTTCCTTCCAGGAGAATTCAACTATTCTGCTTCTTATAAGTCAAGCCTTTCAGCTGGTTTCAGCTGTCAAAGCATTTGTTATAAAATATTTTTTCATATTCTTTTAAGCAGTGATAAAAACACTATGAACATCAAATTATATTTTTCTCTTACTAGCTGGAATATAATATAATAATAAATGACAAGAGCTTTAAAAATATATCCACACATTTATCTTAATATTTTCTCTGTGCAGAAGCATAGGAGTTCCATGCTTCTACAGACTTGAGCAGATGCCTGAGCATTATGTCTCTCTGGAGTGCATACATAACCTTTTACATCTCATCAGTCTTCATTTTTATTTCATATTTTTTGGCTAGCTGATTTCTGTCCTTGAGCTGGTCAGATTAATTTTCAAAGTATTCATTTAAAACTGCCTTGATGGAATTAATGGTAGAATGAGAGGGAACTTCTTTTCAAGTTACTGTGGAACTCTTGTTACTAAATTACTATGTTGATATTTATTCAAGGAGGAACTCAGCATATTTGCCCTTTATTCTTACCAAGCATTCTTCCTATGAGAATTTTATCTCTTGAGGCCTCACTAAAGAACTACAGCATATGTTAAGAGGTGCTTTCAGGAACTTATTTATCATCCTATAGGGCAGTCCAGATGGCAACCCTGAAATTTGCTTCTTTTACTGTCTTACAGAATTCAGTTTTCACCTCAGTTTTAATGCAAGTGGGGGTATTGTCAAATAGACTATAAAATTCTGTATAGGCAAACGCAAATACATGCAAAAAAAGGAAACATTTATCAAAACTGTTCCATAGAATCATTTTGAATATTTTTATTTTTGTTAAAATAAACTGTAGTTTATGACCCTTAGTTTAATTGTTCCAAAATATTTGATATAATCTGCTTTTTTCATATAATTTCTCCAGTAGAAAAGCAAATCCTTGTTAATGCTAGTGATCACCTTTATTGTGAGCAGAGAGCAACTATGACAGCCNCCTAATATTTTCTCTCATCATCCTCTCCTACTTCAGACTTTGAAAATTTTAATTTTCTGTCATTTGAATACAATTTCAGTAACTGACCTTAAAATAAAGAGGTCATCTCAGTTACATCTTAATTTTTTTGTATTCATGAGCAAATTATTAAGTACATGTTTTTCACTTAGTCTATTCCACTACTTCTTACAGAAGTTAAATTTTAAAGTTATCTTGCATGGTCAGCAATCACTGGAAATGTAAGCAAGACTTGCATACAGTATTCTAAATATGGTTAAATATTTCTGCATATCATTTTTCACAGAATGTGAGTGACAACTTTAAATTGATCAAATAGAGTTCAGTGTGCTGTATGCCATTATTATAATCATAAACATGAATAAACTGTAGTAGTAATTAAGGTTAATTTTCTATGGACAGCACACATCTCTCTTTTTTTTTTTTTCTGTATCAAAAATGCAAAATATACTGGAATTATAATGCTTCCTTATGGTTGCCATCTAACTTGTCATATATAATTACTTTGGGAAGTTATGACACAGGTTGTAATTGATCATATAGAATTTAAACATTGTGAATGATGACATATGATTGAAAGAAGGACATTCGTAGCAACAAGCTTTGCATCTTGACAGTGAGAAAGAAAGTGCAAACTCTCTAACCTCTACTGCAAGAGATTTATCTGGGTTCACTGCCAGTTTATAAAATATCTAAAGTATACATATACAACTCAGTATGGACTCTGCTTCCTAACTTGTTACGATTCTCTTGGATCAAATTTTATCAAATTTATTCTCAATCTCCTTCATTTGTTCAATTCTCAGCAGATATAATAGCCTCTATTAGAATATTGTTGCAGGTTTCAGTAAAAGAATAAATCTTGTATTTTCCTCTTTAATATCAAAAACATCTCTGGATTTTAGAAGATAAAAAAAGGCAAAAGAAAAAAGTTCTCCAATCCATCACTAATTATTGTAGAACCCAGAGGTGTTTTGAATGGCTGAACTGAATCATACCATTCTTCATCCTTAAGAAATGTATCTCTCATATTATCATCAAATTAAGAAGTCTTTATTTTCTCATTGCTTAAGCATCTTTGTTCAAAAACAAAAATAAGATGGAGAACTCATTATGTCCATATTCATCTTGACTTTACTTTTGAAGTCTTATTACATTCAGGTATTACACATTTATAAACATTTATTTCCTCAGTTTTGATGGAAAATTGTAACACAAACTTCTTCCAAGATGTGCTCATGGAAATTTGTATCAAAAGTCACATTGAGCTTCATTTTATACCATGTTTTTTCTTGTTTTCAGTTTTTCATGTACATGTTGATACAGAGTATTTCACTACCTGGATATATCAGAATCCTATAAATATATTAGATCTTAAGTGTACATTGTATCAGAGCTCTTTCCAAGGATTCAACTGGAGAATCATTTTACCACTAAATTTATCTAAATATGCTTTGCTTAAAGACTTTGAGGTAATGCTTTATTCCCAGACTACTTTTATGCTGAGTTATGACTGACCAGATTTATTCTGTTTGAAGCATTCTGCTTCATTCAGTTTGTTGCTTGACACCTGCCTGAATACCATTCACTGTTCATCTGAATCATTGTTTCAATCAGACTGCGACATTTGCATTCGCTTCATCTCTAGAACACAGTGGGAGATGCTGGAAGGTGATATGCTATGTGTATAATCATTTCTTTCCAAACACATGTAATCTTAGTTCATGTATACATAATTGAGTTTGCATGTCCAGTTCCCTGTTACTTTTTGCGCACTGAACAAGTCAAAATATAAGCATACAGTGGAGTTTGTTTTGGAAATATCTTGGCAGTCAAAATTGACATTTCTTAGAAAAATTCTGTGCCTGTATTTGATTGAGCTTCAGTATGATCAAGAGAACTATTTCTTTTCTTTGAAGTTGAGTAAACAACCTGTGGGTAGATGAGTCAGTATCTGAAGACTACTTTGTGAAGAGAAAATATATATAGAAATATAATAATAGAATAATAGAAATATATATATAGCAGCACACAAAATAATGTTACTTATCTCATGAAGACAATATTTTTTTAGTCTCCATGTTTTCTGCTTTCACTCATTAGAAAGTAATCCCATACTCCTAATTGAGAAAGGTACAAAACAATCTGAGGAATATCTTCGTTTAGTTTTCAAAGTAGCACATGCAGTGGTTTGCCCTTAATTTAAAAGCCGTTGCTAATTACTAACACATACAGTACAAGAAAAGAATACTTCAGAGTCATTTGTATGAAGTGAAAAAAGTACAGAGAAAGTATCTATAGAATGCTGGAGATCTTGACTAGGTGTTTTCTGTATTTAGTCAGCAAATCATGAAATTGAACATGTCTAAAGAGAATGGTTCCTCTACAGAAGAGTCCAAGAATTTTCAAGCTAAAATTATGCTTTTAAGAAAGACCAGTGTCTCTTCTGTGTTTGGAATAAGAATTGATTCGAGGACTACTTGCTTTGTTTAGTTGTTTTTTTTGTTGTTGTTGTCGGTGCTGGTGGTTTGGTGTTTTTTGCCTATTTGTTTTCTTTTGCTTGTATTTACACTGTCACACATAATATTATTCTGGAGAAGGAAATTGTTACTCTTGCCGTAATGCATAGTAATTGTTTTCTCATGCAATTTGCAAAACAATGTAGTACTATAATCCGAAGAAAAAATAAACAACACAGGAACAAGTGGAACAGGAATAAAGTCAATAAGGGTCAAAGAAAGTATGACAATCAAAAGATACAGTTAGTAATTTGATTCAAGTTGTAATTTAATAGTTTGCAAATTAACGGATTGACTCCTTTTTCATTATCATCATTGGCTGATTTCACAGATTACTGGATTTAAAGTCAGTAGATGGATCAGTAGATCAGTTCAAAATCAGAACAGCAGAGCTTAAGTAAATAGGTGCTATTCATTTAACCCATTTCAGGGATGCAGAGTGCTTGAAAAATCTTGAAGCAAAAGGCTTCCTCAGTAAGAAGGTAGAGGTTATAGAGATGTGATGTGATGTTAGCAGTCATGATTTCTACTTGTTTTGCTTCTAGAGGGCCCCAAAACTTAGCTATATTTTCTCTCTTAAACACAGAGAAGTACGGGGCAAAAGTACCTGTAAGGTCTGAAAGACAATTTTAATGCTAAATGAGTCTTTTCTATTTTTTTATTTTTTTGATGTAAATATGTAGGCCCATATACTGTGGATTTATTTATATAATCTAAATAATCTAATCCTACTTTAAGTGTTGGAAATGAAGCTGATATGATATGATGGTTATTAACTTTGAGGAAAAACATGTCTACAGATTTTCAGATCAAGACTGGTTTCTGCAGGAGAGTATTTCAAAGTTCTCCTTTGAGTTCTCTTGTTTAACTGAAGGATGGGAAAACCTGGGTAATGAAAAGATATTGAAAATCTTACTCTCTCATTCTGTAAAACAGACCTTCTTTTACTGGATAATGTTAACAATACAGATGCAATTCTAGCTACTTTTAAGTATTTGTAACCAGATAGTTAAATGTCCAATTATTTGAAGTGGTATTAAATGTAGGTGAGAATATGTATGTTTTTAAAAAATCAGTTTCCAGTTTCAGAACTGGAAATAATTAAATTATGCTTCCACTCTCCACACCACACACTAAAACCAGATTTCCCTAATTCCTCTGACTTTGAATCATCAAATATCTATTGTATTATCATACTATCCAATTCTGAAAACATGCAAATAGAGCTAACTTGAAAGAAAAAAAAAACAAACAAAAAACCAGAAGTAACTGTCTAGAACCTTACCTTAAGCATTTCATGATTTTCTGTGAGTTTTTGTTTCTTCTAGGGAAATAATATTAGACTTGGATGGTGTTTAAATGTTATGCTTCAAAATAGCAATGTATGTAAAAATCAAAAGGGAAATAATTAGGGAATATTTCTTGGGTGTAAGTGATATTCAATATCTGGAGATAAGTAAGCTTGTTCCCTAAACGATCTATAGGCAGAAATATAAGAATTATTCATCACCTGCTTGTACTTCACATTTAGCTGTTAGCCAAAAGTTTATCTGGTTTACTCAAGCCACATTTTATAAGTCATTGCAGTAGCAGTCATTTGATCACCAGCAAGACTTGACTGGAATTCATTTTGAAAAAAGAAGTATAGTAATTATTTTTGTGGCAGAAAATTAACCAGTAGTTTCAAACTTCAAAAGTTTCTGTTTTACATGTGCAAGTCACCTCATGTTAATTCTAATGGTGATTAGGTTGTTTTGGGATAAAGTTAACTATACATTTTCGGGAATAAGAACCAAGGTGAATATATATATATGTATTTAATATAGTATTTTCAGGAGATTTTTCATTAGCAACAAATATATCATTCTTACAGGGAAAGAATTACACCACGTGGAAACTTTTTATTATAATTAAAAAAAAAAAAGCCAATGTATTAGTTAACGAGAATAGTGGATTATTTTAATAATAGTCATAATAAAGCTTTAAAATATCACATTTTTTCTTATTAATCAGCTTTTTAGGACTTCAGAGAAGCATAAAGATAACTTTTTATTAAATAGGTATGTTTAAACCTTTCTAGCATTTATTTACTCTCATCATACTTGTTTTGTTTTTGTTTTGTTTTGTGTGGCCATTACAGTTGTCTGGCCCCAGCACTCACCATTTAGCTAAGACTTGCCTGTAAGAGGTAATCTCTAACCATGAGAAACGTGAAGGCAATGTTAATTCATCTAGGTAGGGCAATTTATAATAAATTCAAACAGAAAAAAAGATAGTGATCTAACGAGAATCACTACTTCTTTCCATTCCAGTTTCCTTTGTCTACTATGTAAGCAGGAGTGCTGAGTGGAAGACTAGTCATTGAGTTAGTAGTAGAATGGAAGACTGCAGATTGATGTACACTTGTTTTCCCTTCTCTGTGCTGTGTTTTGTGTGCACCCAGGTCAATAAAGTACTTCTTGTCCTACCTTTGAGAAAAAGCTTTAGTATTACAGGGTGGGATGCTCATTTGATATGTACTTAATTTTTGAAAGAGTGTTCAGGTTCCATGCTGCTGTCACCAGTGATGTAAGAAATTTTGCAAGTAACAGATACTTCACCATTCACATCATGTTCTTAGTAGATATTTTAGAACAAAATTTGGAAGCTTTATAGTGTGATGTGGATCCAGATGGAAGAATTCCACCACTTAGAAAATTATCCATTTTTGTGGCTGACACAATGTAGCCAATGAGCCCTGTCCAGAAGAAAAATAGAAGCAGCTGACAATTCTGTGCACTGCACTGCTTTGCTGCATTCATGGACAATGGCAAATATAATGTCAAGTTGTAAAAATATCTGAAAAAGGATTTTAGTTAGTCATATTTATCCTCCACACACTTCTCTCTTTAACTTGGTCTCCCCTTACTCAAAATAGGCATGTTAGAGCAGAATGAGTAGTTAATCATGTCAAAATCGTGGTCAGCGTGCCCTTCATTTACTGGAATGAAAGGAATTTTCACCTTGCTTCAAATGTAACTAATTAGATTATGTTTCTAGGTAGATGGATACCAAAGACTACTCGTAGCTCTTAGTTCTACTGTAAGAAACCAAATTCTGCCTCCAATTTAAATGTCACTGGGGATTGCCTCTGTTCATAACACCTTCTTCAGATCCTTTTATGCTTTGCAGTCATTTGTACCTGTGAAAAAAAACAAACAACAACAATAATAATAATAATAAAAACAAAAACAAGGAGGATGGTCTTATATGAATGTAAATTATTCCAAAGGTGAAGGCAGTGGAAATTTCTGGATAGTACTGAAAACTTAATGGGGCTTTCTTGTAATCTAGGACAATTTTGCACTGCCAAGCAGGCTTATATCTTCTTGTTATGTAGTAAATATCAAGTGCTTGCTTTTTATATTTCACAGTGCAGTAGGAGTAAGTAAATAATTTAAACAGTTAAATGGAATGATAACTACTAAAAAAATGTATAGACAGGTGAAGAAATAAGATTAGCAAATTTTTGAAGTTGTCAGGTTCAGCAGTCATAGTTTATCAGTTATATATGCAGGACCAGAATTCAGTTTACTGTCTACATTTACAAAGCAAGTGAATTTGGAAGAGGTTTTGAAAGACAGGTGTAGATTTTGTCCTTAAGACTTTTCTCACGTGAAATCTAGGTGAGATTCAAAGGACACTGGTGGAATAACTGCACAGAATGGCCTATGGTCATTTAAAGTGTTAAAAACATGTCCAAGTTTGTCTCCCTTTAAGGGAAGAGCAATGATATGAAGAACAAACTAAGACATTCTTACCAGTTACATGTCAGATTAATTTATTTTGAAAGGGATGTGATTATGAACATTGAAATGTGATGGAAAACTATGCAGATAGATGAGACAGAAGCATGCACTGGCTGCCTCTACAGAAAGATACAGGTTCAGTATATTTCCTTTACCACATATACCATATTCCTAAGAATGTATTGAATATTCTGGGAAATCTAAAAAGTTTGGGACATTGGTGTTTAGTCAGCTGAACTTCAGATGCTGTTTAAGTCATGAACCTTTCTTATGCACCTTGTTGGAGAGAGGATATTAAACTGGATTCAGATAGACCGTGTGATACTAAAGGCAGAGCATTTGAATCAAGTGACAGGGTTAAATACAGAATGATGATGAGTTAGTAGTCCTCAGTAATGACCAAATTAGAATCATTTTCTTTCCTCGGAACAGAAGAAGAAGTAACCACAGTATTTATTTATTTATTTATTTTTGTAGAAAATAATGAATTACATATTCAGAAACAGCCTGGATCTAGTCCCTACATTATAGAAATACTTCTAGAAACATTATTTCTTGAAAATATAGGCTGCAAGAAATCACGAGCTGAGGCAAGATCTGTAAATCTCAGTACCTTGATAAGGTTTTAGCAAACTGTAGCGGCTAAGGTGTCAATTCCAGCAAACTGACAGGGCTGTGGGCAATGTGATTGGTGAGGGTGTGAGAAGAGGAAATCCTGGCTGTAGATACTATCAACAAAAGAAGCACTGGTATCTTGTCAGTATACAGCTAATTGTTTTACAGATTATGTTTGGACTTCAGTTTTTTGGTTGAGAGCAGGAGAAAGGATTCTACACTACTGAAACTTCCAAAGTGTCTTGACTGCTTCTATACGATGAGGAGGTGGAGCTGCAATTCAGCAGAACCCCTGTACTGCACAGACCTCAAAGAATACAAATAGACCCTTTCAGTTCCATTGAAGTTGCTCACAAACTTAAAATGGCTAATATGTTTAAGTTTCTTTAAGCATGGTCCTTCCTACAGTCTGTGTGAACCATAAGAAGTAGGTGAAGAATTTTTAGTTATAGGTACTGCTGAAAACACTAAGACAATAATCACAAGAAGGTGAAGCATTTTCAAATCAAGTATCAACATGTGTCCTATCATGTTTCTGTAGAAATCAATGTGCAATCTCTCACTGGTTCTGATAGTAGCATGACAAATCCCAATTACTCAGTATATATATACCTCACAAAGGCTAGGGTCCAGGGTTTACTTTATGTCCCAGAGGACAAGTGACATGGTAGGTCTTGTGTTTCATGACTGAATGCTCCATCACCTCAGTAATTCCACTCACAAAGCATACTGACACTTCCTTCTGAACCACATCTGGATTTTATCTGAGTGAAGTTAGCACAGGCCAAAACTGTGGACAAAATGTGCTAACAAATAAACTGTATGGATGACTGCATACCACTACTGAAAACTGAGTCCTTCCCTTACTTTATCTACATAGGTGTAACTACAGAAGTTCAGAAAATTATTTTTTTCTTATTTTTTACTATTTTTATATGAAATGGAAACTAAGTACTGCAAATATAGAACTGTTTGTTTTCTGTAATATAAACATTCACAAGTTTGAATTTATGATTCCTTTACAGAGAATGAGTTTAGCTTTCAGGTGAATTTTTATAAAGATTTTGATCGGCTCCCAATTTGAAAGCTGTTGAATTCCTTCAACAAACCAGTAAGAGTCACATACTTGCAAGAAAACAACCTTATGTGCCTTAGAAATAGAACTACAAGGATTTTCTTTAAGTTGGTATCTATTAACATTTTTACACCAGATCTCAGTTCACTAAACTCTTCCAAGCTGTCTTAAATTTTAAGAATGGGATTGCTATATTGAAATTAATGACAATAGTAACATTTCCAAAATGGAATATATTTTTAAACCAAGTTTATTTGCAGAGAGGTACTCACATACTTTTGTATTTGCTCAGGACACATTTTATTTGAGGAGAATTCCATTTGATTTCTGAGGATTTTGTTGATGTCATTAAAGTGCATACCATGAAATGAAAAGGATTTGATTGTTTTTATTTTTGAGCAAACCCACAGAACAACAATGTCTAGGTCTTATTTTGTGATGACATGACTTTACTGTATGAGGGCGATATAAGTGGAAAAAATACACCAAAAATATATGACCTCATATTACAGCTGTTGTATTTTATAAATCACTTTTTTTATACAAGGGATGTTCTGTTTGCACAATTTTAAATTCTAAAAGAAAACTTGTGTTGCTCTTGGAAATATTTTATTGGTTTATTCTCTTTGTAAAAATCACATTCAATGAGCCAATATTAACATATCCTATTAGGTAGAGACTCTAGTGTGTAATCATATGTATTTTTCTATTCTTGTCTTTCTGATGGGTGACATTTAGCGTACAGTCAAAGGCAACAATGAATCATTACACATTCTAAATTAAATAACTTTTGCTGTGATGCTTAGCGTTAAACATATCTACTGTCAAGAAAACTGTTGCAATGTTGAAATACCAGCTTTTTTGTACAGTCTTAGAATGAACTCTCTCTCTCTTTTTTTTTACTTATGATTATGAATTTATTATTAATTTGTAAAATATGATTTTATAGTTCATTATGTGCTATTAGGATGTCCTCTGCAATGCTCTATTTTTTCCCACAAACTTGTGAATACACTGAAGACGTCAAGTAAGTGCTTCTCTTTTAAAAAAGAAGCATTTGACTCTCTCATGTACCTTTCTTACAGTACTTTTTATTCTTTTAAAGAGAAATACTAATTAGCTCAGTAAAAATATATTGAGAGTATGAGAGTATCATTGTTTGATATTATTTATTTATTGTTTTACCTATAGATACTGAGTCAACTTCTTTTTTTTTCCCCAAGCTAACACAGTCTTTATGTCAGAAGTGCATGAGTCCTTTATTATTGCAAGCATGCTAGTCTTTTTGCTCTGTAACAGCTATAAACAGAATAAGCTACATTGCAAGGGCTAATGAAGTGTTACACAGATATATTAAACCAAGTTAAACACTTGCTGGCAACATTTTCTTATAGAATACATTTGGATATATAGACATATGCAAGATATGATTTCACTTTAAAGTAATCTTACAGATATAGTGGTTGGAATGTGCTTTTATTAAACAAATAAATGACAAATTAGTATAAAACCTGTTTAGCTCCTGTCTTCTACATTAGATATTGAGATTACTAGTTGTAAGAAGGCTTGATGAACATAATCTTTGAATACGTATCATCTTGATTAGTATTTCGGTAATTTGGTTTCAGGGAACTCAGTCCACTGTTCCCAAAATATGATTCATTTTAGGAACTACAAATCCTGGTGAAGTATATGACAGTAATAATACATTTTCTTTTATATTTTAGACATTTAGAAATACAAACACAACTACTCTCTGCACAAAATGAAGTGAAACATATTGATTAGTGTTTTTCTTATTTCCACTTTAAAATATATGAATGATTTTCTGAAGCATGATATTCTTCTACTTTGCAATGTTATTTCTGTTTTCCATATGACTAGAGAGTAGTTTTCATAGTTCATATGACTGCATTTTTGCAATTAATTAATTATACAATTAAAAGATTTGGTTATTACAATTAAAAGATTCAGCTGAAATAATGCTAGTTTTATTTTCTCCAAAAATTAGAAATGCAAGTAGTATGATATTTCAGATTAGAGTATGTGATCATATGAGAAGACATAATGAAAAAGTAAAGAGAGAATTATGTGGAGTAGATAAATTTTCCTATATACCCTTTTTCAGAGTACAAAAACAAAAACAAACAAAAAAGAATGAAATTAAAATGGAATTAACAGTTTAATAATTAAAAGATTTCTGTACAAAAAATACATGATTAACCTCTGGAATGCATCACAGGAAAAATAAAAACAAATGCATTGTAATAAAGTTATAATGATTACAAGTGCATCTAAGGAAATGCTTGATTTATAAAGCAACCATTTATAATTTTCTTATAGCATACAGGCAATTTTTTCAGTTTTGTTGTAGGTTTCAACTTTTCATTTATTGCAGCTCCATATGAAATACTATACTTGTCAGAAACAGATTATTTTTTCCTTGATAGAAATTTTCTTTGTTTTTTCCTAGTTCACAGTACAGTAGAGAAAAAAAAAATCACGTGGAAAACAACAAGCATCAGAAAAATTCTCATTTTAGTGTTTAGAATGCTCCATTAAAAATAACATTTGTACCAATTATGACCATTTTAGTCAAATAATAAATGTACCTCTTAGCTAGTGCTGTGTAATGTTACTTTGTTTCATGTTCTATTCATTTCATTAAACTGTTTACACTGTCTGTTTAAATTCTTGGCGCATCAGAGAAACCCACAGTTTATGTTTTACATTTTGGAGATTATACTGATTACTGTGGGTCTGTTGCAGAGTCCACCAAATGTTATGAAAACTGTTCCCATCAACTTCTGCAGACATTAGCTTAGGTCCATCTGAATGTCTAACACAGCAAAAACAATATACAGCTAAGCAAAAAAAAAAAAAAAAAGGATAATGAGGGGAAGGTGTGTAGGGTAAATCCTTAGACTGAGTTA
>VXAB01013889.1:30910-55910 GCA_013399175.1 Odontophorus gujanensis
AGAAAAAAGAAGAGACAACTAAAAAACCAAAAAAAAAAAAAAAAAAAAAAAAAAAAAAAAAAAAAAAAAAAAAAAGGATAATGAGGTGAAGGTGTGTAGGGTAAATCCTTAGACTGAGTTAGTATTTGAAGCAATGGTGAAAAATATGGCCTTAAATTTTGGCCTTTATGAATGTTACTGGCATAATGACCATTATGAAACAAAAGCTGCAACTGTCATCTAAGTTGGTTCAGAATATGCACCTGAATATTTATTTGTCTGTAGTAAGTGACAATTAGGTAAGTTTTTCCCTGATTCCCTGTTCATAATTCCTAATTTGCAAACTTATGTCTAGCAGTTCAACTAGGTTAAATGGCATGCGCTGAGACTGAAAACTGTTGTTAAAATGATTTATAAATTATGACAGACAGTGGTAAACAGATAGACTTCTACTCGTGAAAAACATTTCACAAATTTCAAACATCATGAACAAAATGCTGTTGTTAATGCTTTTTCAGTTAGACACACACACACACACACACAAAAAAAACAACCAGAAAATCAAAACATTCATGAGATACAGATATCTTCCAATTTTGATAAAGTTTTTCTTCTGTTTCTTTAGAATATGCTAAATAACTGCTGATATTCACGCAGTTTTATCTACCATAATAAATTTCACTATTTTAATATCAGAATCTAAAAAATAGATAACTTTAAAAGCATCTCTCTACCTGTTTACTGTGCTGTCATTATTAAAAAACACAAAAACAAATAGTATTCTACTTTGATTTATTGTATGTAATTTTGACACAGCTTTAAAATACCATATCGGGGCACATGACTATTCATAAAATGCAATGTGATAAGATGTATTTTATATGATAACTAATTATTTTGTGTCAATTAAGCTTATATTTATGATATATTATCTTTGACTACATAAATGTAGTAAAAGTTAGTGCCTATAAATCTAAAATATCAACAAGGGTAATCTGGATATGAATTCTTTATGTCTCATACAGACTTACCTTATACTGAATGATTACACAAAAGCAAATATGTTTAGTTAAATTGTTAGTGGCATTTACATTGATTGATAATGCTTCTTCATAAAAATCAACATGTGACTTAGTTGCTTGATGCTTACAATAATACTGCTTGCATTTTCACCCACTGATCTGAGAAAATCCATTGTAATGTTTATTTATTTGCTTCTTTTAAAACTTTCATTCATTTTATTAAAATTTAAATATCTTTTTTTTTTCAGGTCAGAAAGATCAGTGCAATTGTTTAACTACTATTTTTGTTTGTTTATTTTTAAGAACATCAAGAAAATATAGCTTGTGGTCAGGTGAAAATATTTTTTGCTGCATTGTCTAATGTTGTGACTTCTTCATTTACAGAAAATAATACTATTCTTTTGCATGAAGTTTTCATGCTTCATTCTCAAATTTAAAGCCACTCTGCCATCAAGGACATATAAATAAGAGGTTATTTTATTTCAGAGGAAAATAGTTCATTCATAATATAAAGCAGTTAAACTTGAATGGAGAAGTTGTAGTGAGTAAGATTTGGGTCCATTCTGTCAGTTAATTAAAGAATTATAGGTAAATCAAGTGTAGACTCTTATGAGTAATAATTCTATTTTCTGTGTGTTACTTAATGACAGTTTTGTTTGATTGCATATTTCTTATTGGTTTTTCAGTTCTGGTGGTTTTTTGTTTTTGTTTATTTTGATTTTAAGGGTGAACAAAAATATTTGTATTTCTTCAGGGAGGATATGACTTTAAAATTAAATTATTGCAGCAAAACTTGTCTGAAAGTACACTATGTTGCAAGTGTCTTATAAATTACTTTTGTTCAGACAGGTCTGCTCTTAAGTAATTCCTTCAAAGAAAACCAGCAACTTTTGCTGTTGGCATTTTGACTTTTGATCAAAATTTAGTATGGTAATACTAAATCAGAGATACTTTGTGTTTAAAGAAGAAATATAATCAATCTCTTAAGCTTTTATCTCAATTCTTGTTTCCATTTTTACTGCTAATCTACATTCAAAGAGGAAAAATCAGATTGAACCTATTGAGAAATATTTCTGATAATATAGTAGTCTTTTCTATAATCCTAAAAAGTTTTTCTATGTTTATAGTGAATAGAAAATGTTTTGCTTGAAGTTTTAAAAGAATTTTTAAGTAAATATTAGAAAGTATTGTTCTAGTTGCCGGCTTCCTCGTTTGATTTAAAAATATGAAAAACTAGTTCTCTTACATGTGAATAGCTAGTAATAGCTCAATCAAAGTTGAATTCAATAGGCAGCTCTTCTTAACTGTTTCATTTTACAGATGTTATCACATATAGATAAGGGAAGTAAGAAAACTTTTATTGACAAAGACTATGTGATAATTCATAATTCATTGATTATTAAAATGCTATTTTTTTCAAGAGATCTAGTGACAATTACTGATAACGATTGCTTGATTTAATTATGGCCCTTTTCACTTTCATTCTTCTCCTTGAAACTGGAAAGAACCATTTCCAGTTGCAGTAGCTTTAGATTATGTTGTTCCAGTTGAATAAATGTACCTGGACAGAACTAAGCTACTGTATGAGTTCTTAGCTAAGGAGAGACAATGTGAATCACACTGCAGTTATGCTGTATTTTTCATTGTTAACATAATGACCAGACTAGAATTTGGCGTTGTAATAATATTTGTTACTGATCACAACTGCATATGAATTGATGAAAATAGTACCAACAATTCCAACAGTGCAAAACTTGAATCTTCAGACTCCATTCATATTAAATGATCGCCTTTTCAGACTTTGTAGGAATTATAATTAAATGTCATACTCAGGTGTAATTGAGTCAACCATAGAGGATCAGGAGAATCTAGAGCAGTAACTGCTGTGCTCCAATGCATTCCTGCTGGTATTTCCTTACTTCTACAACAGAGCTAATATTAGATCTGCTGGCTACAGATAAAAGCTGTAACAAAGTACATCCAGCAGGAGTCTGAAAAGTGTCACCAGCAAAAACATACTCTAAGGAAAATACAGAGGCTCAGGCAATACAGAGAATCTGCTCCAGAAACAAACAAAAACATCCCTCTCCCTTCCAAAACTTATCCTTTTCCAGCTGCAAGAAGTATGCATTTCTGGAGGATTTTTCTATGGGAATACTGAATAATGTAGATAATATTCTATTGGATTTATGCCTTCAGTGATTTTTATATAAGACATTTTCTTCTGTGGTGTGTTTTTAAGGCTTAAAGCTGAATTGCAGATCTTGTTAAAAACATCCACTGAAGGACAGAGCACATTTTTCCACTTACACAGTGCCCATTTATTTTTCTGGAGCAAATGGACAGGTGGCAATTTGGAATGTCTCACCTTTGTATAAACCTGTGATAATTGCATCCATTTAGTGTACCATGTAAGACACCCATGCATTTTAATTATTTGTTTACAGTTACCTAGACTTCTCATCCTTCTTGTTGAAGGCTAATGAAGGGATCAGGTTTTAGCCTAGTCAGAATAAAATAAGCAGTTAACTAAGAGCTTTGAAAATGATAGCCTCACTAAATTATTTAATAAATTGCTCAAGTGTCATTTTTACACATAATTCTGAAAGATTGCTTCCAAGTGGGTAATTTCTGAAGAGGCATTTATGAATATGTATTCATTAAAGTGACAGAATATGAATTTGAGTGCATTTCTGCATTTCTCCATTGTTTTGTGGCTTACATTTCTATTAACTGAAAAATAGATCTGTAAAATACAGTTCAGATCTCTAAAATGCCATTCCCCAAAACTCCTACAGATTAATTCGTCAGAATTCAGTTTATCTTAACTGATGGCAGTGTTAGGTAGAAACTGCCAGAAAGTAAACAGGTAACATATTTTCTTCTTATGTATGTCCAGGGATTATATACATATGAAAATATATGATTAAACTAACTTACCACAGGGCACTGAAGAACCTTTAGATAATCACAGGCTAAATGAAATAGCTCTGGAATATATACTATGCAATGGAATACAGACACTGTTAATCTAAGTGTTAAAGCTATGATATTCTCAGGCTGAGAATACTTGAAAATGCAATCTACACAAATCTAAAACTTTTTATTCCATATGCACTACATTCCACGTGTATTACACTGCTTTTCTCATTTTTTCCCCCAGAAAAATGGGATATGCATTATGAAATAACAGCTTAGTAATACCAATGATTGAAATAACAATAATTATATAAGTATGCACTTTTTATAGGTAAAAAAAATCTTTCACTCTTTCATAAACAGATCCAAATTTATAGCAAAATATTTATAGCAAAATGATTCCTTTCATTTACTGAGTGGGGCTGTGTAGTCTTCTGCCACTTTATAAATCTCCAAGCAAGTAGGAACAGACTCCTGCTTGCACACATCACGGACTACGTAATAGAGAAAATGTAAATAACATTTTATTCTTTTCTGTATACCCATTTCTTTTTGTATATTTGGATTCTTCTGAAACTAAACTTTGCATTTTTATCCATCTACAAAGTACAAATAGGAGAACTGAGGTTTATACTAGTTTAGATTCAGGACAGTAGGTCTGTCTATATTTGAGAGGGCTGAGGTACAGACTATAGAAGCCTAGGATAAATTACCTTTCCTTTAAGCATCTTTCTTTTCCTCATTTGTATAAAAATTATAACTTGAATTTTTTATGCAAATTGTTTTCCTCTCTCAACTCTGAATATAACTTTTACTCTGTCCATATTATATCCTAGAGAAGGAATTATCAGCTGAATGTATATGAACTGAAGTTGTAATGGACTAAGGCAGTATAACCTTCGCCATAATGGCATTAGAAATGTTTATTTAATGCTTACTGAGTTGTTAATCTGAAAGAATTTAAGGAATTTATTTCCACAGGTAGCAGCTAGAATCTAACTCCAGCATAAGTTTAGTTCTCTTAATAGGTTTGTTCATATACAGTATATTTACATACATACGTGTAAATAATTGTATATATGTGTGTGTATATATATATACATTTGCCTACAGATGTGCATATGCATGAGTGATAGCTGTATCTTATTTACATAATATGTTACTTTTACAAATCCTACTGTCACCTGGCTTTTTTTTTCCAGTGTCGGTGATGATATTGCCTTTTGCTTGGAACTTCTAGTCTTGTAGATTTTCCTATAGCTTTTGTGGAATTAAGCGCAGATGCCCTTCATATTTATAATCTAAAATACAGAGCAAGGGGGACCGAGTTGAGATCTGGAGTCTTAGTATGTTCTAGGGTCCAGTTTCAACATCCTTGATACCATTCCATGAACTGAGTAGACTCTCTGGGATCATTTACCAGCATCAGAATGACCACTATTACTGTTACCAGGGCAAGAAGTGTACAGAGAGTGAATTAAGGTCTAGTGAGAGAAACCATCTCCCATTGACCTCCAAGTGTGTAGTAATTTACCCTCAGAATGGGTTCTACTATTTCTGCCTAAAGAAGTACTTTACATAATTTTGGAACTGCTTTGGAATGCATCTATAAGTGTTTAATTAGAACAGAAGATTTGTCTCCCTACATCCAGCTGCTCATTTTTAATTAATTAGAGGGAAACCTTCATCTCTCTCTCTTTTTTTTTCCTCTGTTGAGATGTATTTATATGGTATAAACTCTTTAGCTAAATGATTTGTCATAAAGGCAAGAGTTTTCTGCACATTTTTATAGTATTTCAGAGCCATCCACTTCTTCTTAACAATGCTTTTCCTAACAGGTATTATGATATATTCATTTTGAACAATTCTTCAGCGCCATCTCTTAAAATCATTTGTATAAACCATCAGAAAAGGATTAGTGATGAAAGAATCTGAAATATTGTGAGATTCAGTTTAGCAGTTAAAATTTTCTTTCTTCTGACTTTGTTTTTCTACACTCTTAGAATTCAAGATAATAACACATGATGTAGTGTTTTGTCACTGTGTTGTTAAAAAAAATTGTGGACAATTCTGTGAATGTGAAACACAGCAGAGAGAATTTTAGAAGTTGAAGCTGGTAAAAGGTGACTCCAAGTAGAACAGTTAAGGAGAAACTTTATTAGTGTTAATAAAAGAGTCAAGCTTTTGACTTGATGGAACTAGCTATTACATCTCTAAATATGCTTGGAAAGTAGGTAGTTGCTCAGATGTGGAGTAGTAAATTTGTCCTCAAGAAACATAATTCTGTAAAATGTTCTGAGGTGCAAAATATTTTCTCTCTATACCTGGAGCAACAAATTCTTTTTTTTTTTTCTTTTTCTTTTGTAAAACATAATTCAAATTATAGTAAGTTCATTAAACACAGTATCTCCCATCAGCCTTCGAGAGTTTGGTGAATTACCCTCAAAATCCATTCTTGTATTTCCATATGAAGAGGTACTTTAAATACTTAAACAGCATATTTTGTAAAGTCTGATGAGAAACAAGTGCTATCATTCTGTTCAGCTAGTACTGTTCAGGGTATAAAGTGCATTTAACCTCCACAGTAATTAGTACTAGCGATTCTTACTAATGGAATTCAAAATAAGAATAAATAAGCAATAATAATTTTTAATTATTTGTTTTAAAATTGATTAGATTATTTGCATTTAATATAGGACTGTAAACTGATATGTGATAACAAAATGTTAGAATGACTGGCTTTTTTTTTTTTTTTAATAATTAATAAATGTTCTTGTTGCACAGAAATCCTTTGGCCAAAATAAGTTTGCTAAAATAAAATAATACACACTGCAGTCATTATTCATCTCTCAGCTGGGTCTGTCTTTTAAACAATTGGAGTTTCTAAAGGGATTGCTTAAGTATTAGAAAGATAATATTATTTTTAATTGAAACAACTTACCATATTAGCAAATTTGATATTATGGAAGCAAAATCATCTGAATTGGAAGTAGATCTCAGTGAAGAGTGTTTATATCATCATAATTATGATAATAAGTGATCATAATTACTGTAATTTCTATATTACAACTATATGGAAGGAACGAAAGAGTGCTCAAGCACTGTCGGAGAGATTACTCATAATATGATATCATATATTTGTAAGATTATTTCTTTATTATTTATAAGAATACTTGGATTTGTTTACTTTCTCAGGATTGTTGTGTATATATAAAATATCTATTTAAAAGCAAAGCTATACTACTAGCTTTAGAAGATCATACTGTCAATCAAAGCAAACCAAAAGGAAAAAAAATAAATAAAAAAGAAATCTATAGACTTTTACACAAAAAAATCCCCACATATTTTGCATCACTTGTAGTCTTCTCTTTCCCATGACTAGAACAGTGAATAGCAAGATGCTTTCCTGCAGCTGTATGTGACAAGAAAAATCTCTTTGCATGTTGTAATTAGTTTACAGCATGCTGTAGCCTGGAGCCCAGCAGGAACTATTTGCAAACAAGTACAAAAAATATTTCCTGAGGCTGTAGCTTCTTTGGTCACCAGCAAGTTCCTTCTTATTTAAGTGCTTTTTTTATTTTATTTTAGAGAGTAATACAGATGGAAAACTAAATCAGCCAAAGATATATGAAAACTACTTTGTTTTAGGTTGTTGTTGTTTGAGACTGATGATAAGTTAGATTTTAGGCTACTCTAAACATAAAATGAAAACGTTTCAAGTTTTTCCTATTTTTTTTTTTTTTAATGAAATAGCTTGAACAAAGCAAAGAAAAATCTTTTGCCTATGGAGAGATGTAAAAGAAAATATACAAAAGAAAGAAGGGTATCTGTCATTCCCAGTTACTCTTGAAGTCTTTGCAGAATGAAGAGAACCCTTACATGTTTCCTGCCAAGACATACTTTGATTAAATTCAGTTTCATAAAAAGTATTTTTACGTAATATCCTTAATGATTAATGCATATGTGAACTGTGCCAGCAAGCCGGCCTGTTTTCATTGTACTTGAAAACTCTTTTTTGATCATTCCAGACACAGAGCAACACATACAATGAGAACAGTCATTTTCCTAAACTTAAAGTCAGGCCTGGAACTGTAGCTTGCTGAAAATATAAAGGATATTATATCACTGGCAAAATTCATATCATGCATTGCAGACCACAGCAAGAATAAGGGCACATAGCTGCTTGTTTTTTTTTGTTTTTTTTTTTGTTTGTTTGTTTGTTTTTACTTAGCTTGCCCTTCTGCAACCAATAATAATGTAACAATGAAAATTCTTAGGTTACCCTTGTGGCAAGGCAAAATGTTAGCTTAAATTCAGTGAAGGTAGTTTAAACTAGTGAGTTTGACCTTACAATCAATAGGACAGATGAAAAGAGAATGCACAGATTACTGTGACCTGCCTGAAATTAAGAAATGATTACTTAATTGTATTTGAGGGTGGGCCAATATTCTTAATAATCTCATGCATAGGATCTTGTTATTCATAGTTTCTTTTGCTCAAAAGAACAAGGAACCTATCAGAACCCTCAGTAATTGCTTGACTGCTTGCAGAACAATACATGCTTGCAACGTATTGTGTTTTGGCTCTGTGAGAACTGTGTTGGGCTGTGACAACTGAGCATCTTTGTGCTGCAGTAGTAATTTTAGATGTTGCACTTGAATGTTTGCTTGCCTTTTACAAAATCAATATCAGACTTCAGGATTCATAGTATAAAAGTGATTACTAGAGGAAGATGTATCAGGTTACATAGAAATAAAACTTGAATTTTTGATCTCTTAGAATGGATCAAAATGATCCCATAATTGACACTGTAAATCTGCAGCTCTGACTTCTTAAGAACAAGAAAAGATATTGTAAGACACTTTTCTGTCCTTTGTATTCTCTACAAGTGAAGTATCTCTTTCTGTAGCAGTGTAATTACTGTCAGTTTCAGTTTTGAAAGGTAATAGCACCACCATCTGTGGTGTGATCCCTTTTTGCAGTAGGTGTCAGCTTGACTGTGTAAGTGTGGTTTTAGTATATTTTAGGGAATCTTGGCATATGTATTACTCTACTTCCCTTCCTAGATTTTTCTTTAATATTCTAGAGTATTCCAGAAAGGAGACTGGTGGAAATAAAAAAAAAAAAAAAAGAAGGAACAGTTTTATGTTTGGATCTACACACATAATGGATGTTCAAGGTTTCTACTGGAAATGCTTTGAACTGGACTGTAGAGGAAGAAAGTAATCCTTTTATAATTACCAACAGATATATATCTGGCTTACTGGACAGTTTGCACATGAGCCTAGTTCTGTTGCTATAGCAGATGTTACAAATTAGGAGTTCTTCCATAATAAATATGTTATTTATCTCCCCTATGACCTGTTTTTTTATTATGAGCAAAATAGAGCTCCTGAGAGAATATTTTCCACTTGGCTAAGTAATAGTGGTAATTGTTTGACAGAATGAAAAGTAAACTGTATTTTTCTTCTAACACAAAAAAGCTTCTAATTTATAAATTTGCAAATATTATTTGTTACAATAATATTTTTCATATACTAAATACTATGTATTCCTGTTTTTAATATACTAAATAATGCTAATATACTAAATAATAGTTTTCCTATAAAATAATCAGTAATTTCATGTTCCTGAAGCCTGTCTTAAGATATATAGCCAGCTCATATTAAAAAAATCAAAAATATTGCCTAATCCTTACAAAATGTTTCATATTAGACTTCTAGAATTTTCTAGACAGCTCTGATTTTTAATACATTCTGGATCAAACATATAAGGGAGATCATGTTCCTCCAGTTCCTTTGACTATGTCTGTTCCATTGCACAGCCCACAGTTGAAGCTAATACTAGCGGGTAAACAAGTATTTCCTAAATCCTTGTTCACAAAGGCACTATGATGTGTATTATTTCTTGAGTAAAACAACAATCTTAAACCCCACTTGAGCAATGCTAACAAAGACTGCTTGCCATTTCAGTCTTGTCCTCTCATACATATCTCCTAGAGAATTTGATAGAATTATAGAATAAGCTAGATTGGAAAGAAGGGCTAGTTGCCATCTGTTCCACCCCTCAAATCAGAAAGCAGGGTGAACTTTTAAGGTTTTTCAGAATTATGTCCAAGCCAAGGTTTGGACATCTCCAGTGATGGACATTGCACAACCTCTCTGCTATCTGCTTAACCACTCTCAAAGTGAAAAAACTCTTATGTCGAGACAGAATTTCCCTTCCTGCCTTTTGTCCTTTCTCTTTACATCTCCAGGAAGAGTCAGACTCTTCTGGTAAATTAAAACAGCTACTAGGTCTAGGTTTAAACCTAGATCTCTGATATTCATCTTCTACATCAAGTACTCTAGCCCTCTAACCATCCTGAAATCATCTGGACTCCACTATGCCCATCTGGACTCCGATATACCACCCACTGCTGGCCTAGAACTAAACGCAGTGCTACAAAAGTAGTCTCATTATTGCTAATTAGGCAAGTATGGTCACTTATCTTGAACTTAGCTTGGGTATAGTTTTTCTTAGTGCAGACCACTATGTACTTATTTTAAGGCACTCATCTTTAGCCTGTCCACTAGGACACAGAGGACAGTTGAATTTTTTTCAAAACTACTTTGCAACCTGTCAGTATCCACCTGTACTATGCATGGTATCTGTATCTCTGCATCCAAACTGAATGATTTTTCATCAGCTTATGTTGAATCTCATGACGTTTTAATCAGACTGTTCCTCCATTTTGCCAAATTCCCTCACAGTGGCAGTCATACCTTCTAGTGCATCAAGCTCATCTACCAGGTTGACACTACCCACACAGCTGCTGAGGTAAATTCCACTATCCAGATTGCTGATGAAGTTGATTGAACAACTTTGGCTCTTGTACTAGACCCTGAGAGATCCTGCTTATTAGCTGTCAGCTAAATCTGGAATTGTTGACTACTTTTCTCAAGTCCAGCCAAATTTTTCTCCAACTGATATCCAGCTGTTATCTTTCCAGATTGGCAATTCAGATGCCATAGGACAGACACCCTACTCTGTTCAACAGTCATGAAAATTAACAGCTGCTGCTGTCTTCTCATCTAAAGAACTAACATTATTATTACTGAGAAGAGCTAACTTGGTTAGGTACAATTTGTCCTTGGTAAGCATCCTCTGCTTGTTCTTAAATCCTTGTCTTTTTTATGTCTGCTAATGGCTTCCAGGAGGGTTTTACTTGTAACTTTTCCAGAGATTGAGTTATTCTGTAATTCCCTCACTCCTCTTTTTTGAAGATACATGTCTAGTCATCAGGGCTTCCTTTGATGAACAAGATCTGATGAAGAGATCTGTCTCTACAAACTTCTTTCATCTATTCACTAAAATAAAATTCAAACCTGGACAATGGAAAATATTTTTTTTCAGAGGGTTTCAAACCTAGTCAGTGTCAAACGGCATCGTCCTCCAAGACCTACCAACTATAAACATGCTAGTTTTTGTCAGCCAGGAATCATCCTGAAGAGTTGTAACAGTCAACACTAAAAATTGCAAAATTTTTCTAAAGGAGAGGGATGGTATTCTCATATTTGATAATGTTGAGATAGACATATATTAATATTTTCAGCACTGTATTGAGTTTAGCTTTTCATATTTACAGAGCACTTACAAACCTGTACAAGTTCTTACAATGATGGGGACCAGACTGTAAAGAGTGTTTAAACAATGCATTTTTATAAAAGTGAACCTAGATTCAGTGCAAATCACAGCTGCACTTCAGTCTTCTCTTGAAACTAAGAATAGGTTTCTTTAAGTGGTTATTCTACCCTAACTTAAAACATTAATGTGTAAAAACTTAAGAGAGAAAGTGTGCTTCTTATAGAGAGACAGTAGCAGCAATACAAAAAGTACTATTTTTGCACTTCTGTAAACATTTGTTAAGTTATTGTCACTTCATCAGGCATGGCTAATGCTCCCTGTGTTTAAATCTCAGAATCCCAGTGGGACAGGAAACTATATATAAAGCTCTATTCTATGGACTTCAGGTCTGTGACAAACCCTTCCACACATTCCTTAGTGTGTTTGCTTGCTAACTGAATTAACTATACTGCATGAAAACATTGATATGTAAAATATAAACATTTATTTAGTTATCTATCTATCTATCTATTTTGAGGGGGAATTACAAACAATGAAAATACAGACCTGAACAGTTAATATCTTTTTCTCTTACTGCCTTGGCACACCTGGATGCCTACCTGTGCAACCTGGTCGAGGGAGCTTGCTTTGTCAGGTGCATTGGACTAGATAATCTCTAGAGGTCCCTTCCAACGCTTACATTTCTGTGATTCTGTGATAGGTTCCGCTTGTTGAATGCTGGTAAACATACTTTATTCTGATGTTGGCATAGGTTTTTTTACTATGACAATAATTTTTTCTTTTTAAGTCAATAGAATTTGAATCATGTAAAAATGGCCACTATCTGAAAGATTTTAATTTTTAAGATAGAATCAAGACACTATTTATTCAAATTATACTCTTTGTCTCCTTACATTAAATTTTGTGTCAGATGAATCAGTTATGGACACAGCATTTTATTCTAGACCCTCTGAGATCTGCCTTTCCTGTCTCTGCTAACAGCCATCACCAGAGGTTATACTGGAAATTTTGGTTTTCCTTGCCCATTCCTTTTGTTTTTCAGATCCTTTTTTTTTTAAAAAAAAAAAAAGAAAAAAGAAAAAAAATGTTTTCATTTCTTAATGCTGGTGCAAAGCATATATCCTTGTGTAAATTTCTGTAACCTGAATCAAAATTACAGACTTATCTCTACGGCCAGTAATAATCCAGAATATGCTTTTAAGATTGATAGTATCTGGAGACACTGGCTTCCAGGATTTTGTCTTTCCAGTTTAAGTTCTTTACATATTCAGAGGAGACTAAAACCTGCCAACTGTCTTAGCTATCCTCATTAGTGGGACTTCATTCAACTGTAGCTATGATTGATCTTCAACTGTATTCAGAATTTCTGATTTTAATTTCTGATTTTAAATGCTTATCTTCATTTTTAGAAGGTTGGTTATTTGTTTCATGTATCCATGAGATATGACTGAGAATGCAAAGTATTTTCAGTCATTTTCTTCTTTTACAAGACAATAATAAGTAACATCCATTTATACCTGAACGATTGGAGCATCAAAAATCAGTAAATTATTTGCTGAGGATGTTTGTGCTTATTATACTAAAACCAGAAGCAACAAAACTATGGATAGAAATACAGCTGTATATTTTTTTTAATTTTTTTGTAGTCTATGAAGAAATAATTGGTGAAAATTTTCTTCAAAATTCAAGTACTTTCATCTTTGCAAGTGTAAAGTAAAAATAATTTGGGAAAGATTGTCAGTTTTCTAATGTTCACTAAAGACACATCATCTTGTCATGATTCAACTCAGAATTTTTACATGTCTAAACTTTGAATTTATCCAGAATAGACTGGGTTGCTATTTTAATTATCATGAGTTTATTACTCAAGACCATCCAAACACCATGTATTTCAGTAGCACATAGCATATAAACAGAATTCATGGTATTCAAATACTAATTTTTTATTTGTGAGATGGGCAAATAAGTGAGTAGTGAAGAGCCACAAATATTAACTTGGGGGTTGACTAATAGCCCTTTTCCATTTTTAAATGCTATTGTATGTTTTTTGTGATTCTTTTCCCATGTTCTTAAAAACTATAATGATGTAATTAAAGATCTCAGAGTCACAGGATTGTAGGGGTTGGAAGGGACCTCTAGAGATCATCTTGTCCAACCACCCTGCCAAAGCAGCTCCCTAGCCCAGGTTGCACAGGTAGGCGTCCAGGCGGGTCTGGAACGTCTCCAGAGAAGGAGACTCCACCACCTCTCTGGGCAGACTGTTCCAGTGCTCTTTCACCTTTGCAGTGAAGTTCTTACACACATTTGTGCAGAACTTCCTATGCTTCAGTTTGTGACCATTTCTTCTTGTCTCATTGCCACACACTACTGAAAAGTGTCTGGCCTCATCCCTTTGCCTCCTGATTAGATTAGAATGCTTCCCAAAAAGCAAACTAAAGGAAACAGATGATCTCTAGTTTTGATGTGATTGATTTACATTTTGTAGAAAAGTATCAGTTGGAGAATTTTATCAATGGATTTTAAGATTGACAATACTGTCTATATACGAAGTGTTCCCCTTTGGACAGAATCATCTTTAAGTATCTCATAAACAAAACAAAAACAACAACAAAAAAATCAACCACTATGATTGAGTGATTCTTCGCTACAGGTGTTTACAAATTCTTTGCAGTTTGAAAGAAAGAAATTGTATTTTTACTGTTGGGTTTCTCTTTTTTTTGTGGGTTTGTTTTTTGGTTTTTGTTTTTGTTTTTTTCTGCATGTAGGCAGATCATCTTAGAGTTATTAAAGTAATTTTCTAGAGAGAATCTTTGG
This sequence comes from Odontophorus gujanensis, assembly GCA_013399175.1. NCBI lineage: Eukaryota > Metazoa > Chordata > Aves > Galliformes > Odontophoridae > Odontophorus > Odontophorus gujanensis. Next base: position 45,271 of record VXAB01013889.1, read on the forward strand.
AAGAAACTCATCAACTTTAAAATAAGTTATTATAAGATGAAGGCCTTTTTGCAAGTGCAGCTTCAACTGCTTTTTGATGCTAATGACAAAAAATTCATTTTAAAATTGCAAAGTTGACCTGAAAAAAAAAAAAAAGCACTGAAATAATTAAGTGTCATAAGGTAGAAACAGTGTTGACAAACTGCGATATTGGAATAAAATTGTAGCACATACGATGAGTTTTCTGGCTGCTATCTATTTTAATTAAAGTAATTATAGTAGTGTGATTTTAGAACACTACACCTCAGCATTCCTGAAATTTATCCATAGTGCAAAGGAAGTGGCTTTTGTTGGTTTTTTTTTTTCATAAATTATGTAGATGTACTTGAAAGAGATATTGTTACTTCAGAAAAACTTTGAGTCAAGTTTTGAACCAGTAGATTGTTCTCATTTTTTTCCCATTTGCTTACAAATGGGAATGGTAGAAAAAGGTATAGTGTGTTTTATCCTTGATGGTCTTTCTGCAGTTTTAAAAATCACTGCTTTGATTAATTTATTTTGGGAAATATACTTAACAGTGATCAAACTTAACAGTGATACAATGCCTAATTACTAAGAATTAAATGTGAGAAAACATTTTATTTTTTATTTGTCTTCACTGATGAGTATTGTTGGAACATAAATTGTAGCACAATGTTCTATATCATACGTATAAGCAAGTATAGGTTTATTACAGGAAGAGGCATTAAATCTGATTTTAGCAACATATCATTTGTTGCATATTTTTAAGCACTCTGCAGAATATGTCTGTTGTACAGCATTATCTCCTCAGTTCTCCTGAGATCAGGTTTTTAACTAAATCATTATCTTAGTGAAAGATGAACTTATCACCGCACTTTCTGTGAATTCACCTTCCATAAATTTGAATTTGGTCCTCATGGTTAAACAAGAGCCACAGTGCAGTTCTATGAAGTTTTTTCCCCCTGACAAATGCTGTTTTAAAGTGTTCCAGCAATTATTCAATGTACTGAAAACAGTAGAAATATAATGCTACAGAGTCCAGGGAACAGTGATCCTATTAAATGTAGAATATTAATTTATGAGATCTGAAGATAGTCAAGTCACTCAGCTGTCATAGGAATCTTTGGACAACTGGATATTATTTTGTTGCATAACATAATGTTGGATCTGAGAATCAGTCAAAGATATTTAAATCATAAGAAATCACATATGCTAGTCAATACTAAGGAGAAAGAGATTTAAGGAAAATTCAAGCTATGCAAACATAATTTAGGGTGACCATTACTATTTTTGTTGAGAACTGATATTGATAAATAAGGACACTGTGATACAGGAGAATACCTCCAGTCTTTTAGGCAAAAGATAAACCAGAGTTCTTTAGAAACAATGGTCTTTAAGCAATTTTTCAGACTTTATTGTAATATGAGAAAAGCAAGGAATGGTATAACATCTAGTTTATGATTATGTTCTGTAGAGGATAATGTAGATGACAATTACTTGTAAATATAATCTCACAGTTCCCTAACATTAATGTGAAGTTGAAGTTCGATTACATCAGGTAAAACAAAGGTATGAAATGATAAGGGAATTTCTAGGCACTTTGGCAACACTGAAATTTAGCTCCCCGAATTAAGCTCTCAAGCAAGTGCATTTAGAGTGAACACAGAAACAAAACCATCACATTCTGGTATTGAAAAGTTAAGAATGTTCTGAGATGGTAGCAGTGAACAAGTGAAAAGGAACCTGCCTGGAGTTGTGCTAAATATTTAACACTGTTCTGCCCAACATCATTCTCTGTAAATTTCAGATAAATGAATTTGATGGATGGATAACTCATCAAATAAGGAGTTGACTGAATGGTTATACTCAAAGTGTTGCGGACAATGACTCAGTATCCAAGCAGAGAGAGGTGATGAGTGCCTTTCTTCAAGGGTCAGTTTTGTTACTGGTACAATTTAATATCTTTGTCAGTGACATGGACAGTGGGATTAACCTCAATCTCAGCAAGGTCCCCAGAAGGACCTTGACAGATTTGAGAGATAGGTCTGTGAAAACCTTAGGAAGCTCACCAAGGTGAAGTACAAGGTTCTGAACCTGCATTCTGCACAAATACAGGTTGAGTGGTTAGAGGCTTACAGGTTGTTGGTTGACGATAAGCTAAACATGAGTCAGCATTTTGCACTTGCTTTCCAGAAAGCCAACCATATCCTAGACTGTATCAAAATAACGTTTGAGAACAGGTCAAGGGAGGTGACTGTCCTTTCTACTCTGCTCTCACGAGGCCTCTCCTGCAGTGCTGCATTCAGCTCTTTGACCCCCAACATTTTTAAGGAGATGGATTGAGTCCAGAGGAGAACCACAGATATGATCAGAGGGTTAGATCACCTTTCTTCTTAAGATGGGCTGAGACACCTGGGTTTTTTCAGGCTGGAAAAGACTTCAGGGACACCTTATAGTGGCATTTTAGTATCTAAAAGAAACCTACAAGAAAGCTGGAGAGGGTCTTCTTATAAGGGCATGTAGGGATCCAACAAAGGATAATAGCTTTAAACTGAAAGAATGGAGATATAGATTAGATATAAGACAGAAGTCTTTTTTTCTTAGTTATATCAGTTTACTGTTCTAAAGGAAAATGAAGATTTGTATGTAGACTTTCCCCAGTCCCTGGTAAGTACATAGGATGCAGTAGGGATTTAATTCATTTAGCTAAGTACTTTTATATCTGTGGGCAGGACTAGATGTCTAGAGAAGACTTTAAAGAATAAAGAGTTCTATGGTGAAATTTCCCTCAAGCAAACTCTTAAACACAACAGTTAGTGGCTCTGGACTTTAAGCGTAGATTTCCTTAAACAGATTTCTTTGCATATCTGAAATATATCACGGACTGAAGAAGATATTTATCTCCCAGGACTAAATAGCACAGTTTAAAGTATGCTACAGGCTTTATAGAACGCATCAGACATGGTTCCTGCCTGGAGATGTGTACATTCTATTTTTAGACATGACAAAACAAGTGAGGACAGCAAATCATGGAAGAGGATAGGAGATGAAGAGTGTCACACTAAGGAGATTACATGGTTACTTAAGTTCATTTCATGAATATCTTGATAGTATCAGTATTTCATTTGTATATAACATTTCTAAGGCTTCTGTAAATATTCCAGAATTAGCTGGAGAGGCAGCAGAAATAAAAGAGGAGGAAATTAGCATGTGATTCAGTAGAAGTGAAAAAAGGTGATATATGTAGTCATTCTGTATACAAAATAATTGTCTAAATTTGTTCACAGGTTCTATTATCTGTTTTATTACGGTATTCAAACAATTGCAAGACATTCATAAGATGACTTTAGCCTGAGTATTTAAACATACTCCTGCTGGATTGTTGCAGAACAACTATGTTAGTAAACATGTGCCCAACCTTTTGGCTTTCCTGGGCTGCACTGAGTGAATTGTCTTGGTCCCCACATAAAATATATGGTGTAATTAAGGTATGTAATTAGCAATACTTTTATACTACTTTTACTACTACTTTTATTAAGGGTAAGGTTCAGTGGACAGAATTCCCACGTAGTTTTTCACCTGTGAAAGAAGCGCGTATTGAGCATTAGAAATACCGGATAAAACTGTTGAAGCCCAGGAAGGCGTGGAATCTAAAAGTCTTCTAACTAGATTAGTGTTTTAGTTATTTTTGTATGAAAATAGTTTTCTCTTGCACTATGTGCAAGACTCAGTAGAAGGCTCAGTGCTGTGGGTCAGAGGTCATATAACATCCCTGGCTTAGGCAACTGCTGAGGAAACTCCAGCACCTGGTGCTAAATATTTTCTGTTCTGTTGTTGTGAGCTGGGGACAGTGATCCTTCAAGATGATTTAGGAAAATGTGAGGAAAGCATATGCAAGTCCAATGTGCTCCTGCATGCAGAACAAGATAATTTGCAAGAAGTAATTGTTTAGGTTAGACATAGGGCCAGGGATTTTAACAGTTCAGAGTTTAGGATGGTAGACAGTAATATGATTTTTGGATGCCCTTTTGCTGTTTTTCTCTGACCACACTATATAACCACAAATGCTGAAAATCCATCTTGGTTTAGCAAGCTTGAATACATGGATTACTTCTTCCAATATACTACTGCCAATGGCACCAGATATAAAACATAAATACAGAAAAAAAAAGAGAAAAGAACGACATAGGAAGAGCGAGCATCCATTTAGGTCAAGGAATATCAGCCATCTTGCCAGTGAAACTTCTGCGGAATCTCTGATTTTGCTTTCCAATTCTGGCTCATGAAATATAGGGATGTCAAAGGAGATTCAGGAACATATAGAATAAGAGATTGATTTTTACACTATCTCCTCTTTTACTGCTGAGTTACCTTCAGCTTCAACCATTTTCCTCTTCCTGGTTTTCAAACTCATCTTTAATTTCTAATAGCAGTGGAATTACTCAGTTCGGTTTGCAGAAATTGGTCTAATTTTGAATTTTTTTGAATCCTAAATGCAGTCTGAGAAAATAATATTTTGACTGCCTCAGTATTCAAGGGTCTTTCTAGATGAACAGATGAGAAACCTGCATTAAGTGATTAATTTTCTATTTCTCCTATTTTTTTTTTTCCAGTATACTCAGGAAAACTCATGTTTGGGTAAATAATAATAATGTTCTCTGGAAAAGTAGTAAGAATTTTATATAAAGCAATTTACTACAGGCTATTTAGAAGATGAATGCAAATAATAGCCATGGCAGATCTTGAAAATAACTCATTTTTTTGAATTAACACCCAAGTGTGTATTGTTTTCTAGATATAGCAATTAAAAGGAATGCAAGTGAAGGCTTTAAGATTCTGAAGTAGGTTAAGAGCGCTAACGAGTGAGCCATAGAAGGGGGAAGATCAAATTGAATATGCCTGTTTATGAATGTTAATAAAAAGACAAAATGTTTTCTAACAACAAACATTCTGTTCCTCTGAGTTGAACTTCCTATGCAGCAGTCAGGACAAGTTATGACTCCCTGTTTCAAATCAGTGTTAAATGACTATGCTGGCTCTCTTGCCTTGGTATTGTTTACAACAGCCAAGTAGTACTAGCTACTGATGGTTCATAAGGAACACCTGCTGCTCTGGGATTTTCAGGGCAAAACGTGCATGGAACATCTTGCAAATGTTTCTGCCTTTACCAAGGCTGGTCTAAAAATCATCTAGATGGACTGAATCAGATTCCTTTTCCATTTGGTAAATCTTCAGTGGAAAATCTTCACTTTCTTTCTTCTGATTCTGATGGGTTAACTTGGTCTAACTTGCGGGTAATCTACAAACAGCTTCCAAGATGTTTCTACACATTCCTAGACTTTTTTCACAGAATCACAGAGTTGTAGGGGTTGGAAGGGACCTCTAGAGATCATCTAGTCCAACCCCCCTCCATGGCAGGCTTTACTTTTTGACTTGTGCATTTTTCATGGTCTTCTATGTTCATTTCAAACAATGCCGGTCTTTATTCTGTACTGCTGGGTGACACTGTGCAGTTCAGGTCAACCTCACTTTCTGTTGGACTATTCATCAACTATATCTAGTTCTGTACATCCTGAGCCCTCTTTATTATTGATAATATCTTCCAAAGTCATAGCCTATGTATTTTAACCAGTATTACTTATACTTTCTTCTAGACAGTTAGTAAAGATTTTCATTAAAATAGGTTTAAATTTAATAATGGAGCAACCCTTTGGAAACTATTACACCTTACTTGAGATACTTAAGAACTGTTCAGTCCAAACAATTTTTTTTTTTTTTTAAGATTCCAATATATTCAAGAGTCAGGATACTTTGACTGTGAGAAAGTTACATTTCTTACAAAATATTAATTTTAATTAAGTTTTGTCAGAGTCTTGATTATCATTGAGCATTGTATACATATTTCTTCTATTCACTGGAATAATGAATGGCCTAATGTTTTCAAGGCTGATGAATTATTTAGGGACTGAAGTCAGTACATTCAATAAATTAAGTAGTAAGATCTGGTGCTGTAAAATTGATGTCATATGTACATATTTGCTTTATTTCTAACATATTACACTCCTTAATTACAAATTTAATATAAAATTTTCTTAATGCGGAAGAATATTCACAATAACTAGTGTAATACATTATAGTAAAAAAAACATATAATATCCTGGTTATTAATGAAATTTTGTAAAAATATTATTGTAATATTTTATCTGACTTTCGGTTCTGATTCAATAAGCTCTAAATCAAACTATTGGGTGTAGTCCTTCAGAGAAGTCCTGGAAAACATTGTCTGGAGAGTCATTCTTCCTCTTTGCTCTGGTGAATCGCAGAATGTGATTTTCTACAGCTAAGGGTATCTTAGGTGAATAATTTGATATTTGTTGTCTTCAGCACTATCCAATATTAAACCAGTATGCTCAGCAGTTCTAAAAGTAGGTGGTTAAGATTTTACTTGTTTCTCAAATTTGCTAATTGGAGGAATCCTTCGAGCTTGTGAAATCTTTGTGCTAAAGTTTCTTCAGTGAAAACTGTTACCTCTGCCAAGTTCTTACTCTGAATGTGCATGGTGTCTTTGTGCACATAATAGGCAATCATCTTTCCTTTACATTACTTCGTATTCCTTATCCAAAATGTAAAAGTGAAGGAAAAGGATCTTGCCTAATTTAGCAGGTTTGAAATAATGGTGCAACAGTATGCACACTGTAGTTTCATGCTGTCTGTGTCTGTGGCGTATATTGTTCAGCTGTGCCAGATATATTGGGTTATGCATCATACTGTAGCTAATATTTTTGTAGCATTGACTGATTTAGATGTTCACTTTCAGAAATGTGTTAGTACTGTTACCTGATTGTAATATGGGTGAAATATAAATACAATTTATATTGATTAAATACAGTTACCAGTAAGTAATTGTACAGGTCCTTTAAGTCCCACTTGCACTGTACTTCTTGACAATTAGTATTTCTTTTGATTACCCTTCTAAAAAGGACTCACGATTCCATAAAATAGGAATATACTCCATATACCTGCATCAGATCAAGAATTCAGTCTCCTTCATTTGATTTCTGTCTTGTAATTTCAAACCTTACTTTAGAATATAGACTTTTCTTAGCATATCTGTTGCCTTTATGTACACATATTTAGGAAAGAATGGAAATATTATGAATAAGTCATGAAAAGTTATTAAGCAGTATGCATTTTTTAAGCAAGAATTAAACTCTTTGCACTATAATAATATGTGATAACTATGAAGTATTTTTAGTTCAATACTTAATCTTATGATTCAAAAATCCTGATTTTAGCTTCTGTGATTTCCACGGAAAAATAAAAAAAGAAATATCTGAACTCTCCCTGCTCTAAAAAAGAGATTGTTTTTTGTACTTAATCAAAGTTATTTGTAGGAATTTAACAGTTAATGTGCTGGATGTGATTATGCAAAATACATGAAAATAACATAGTGAACTAGAATGATATGTAAGTATTACTAATGGGACCAATCAGGACTCACTATATGATCCCAAAGGCTATAAATTCAATTTTGTTTAATACTATTAGACAGCTTTTCTGGTATAATGAAAAAGCAACTTCAGATATCATCCCTCTAATCCATTTTTTCTTCTAAACTGCAACTTTTCTGTTTTCTTTTATTTTGTAGTAAGTTGTTTAGCTCTCTGGGAAATAGAGTTTAAATTAAAAAGGTCTTTAACTCTTGATGTTCAAGTCTTTAATAAATGTGCATAAAAATTTACTTTTAAAACAAAATACTAGAGAAACTGATAGGTTTTTGAATGAGAGCTACTTAAAATAGTGGAAGATATCTTTTTAAAAATATATTTACAGCAGCTTTAAATTGAGACAATTTTTACAGAATGTGCTAGATGCATCTTTTACAAAAGAAAACAAAAGCAGTGTGTGACAGTTACGGCACTGAGTGTGGTTCATGAGCACAAACCCCTTTATCTACAGTCTCATTTAAAGTTGTCTAGACTGAGCCCTGTGGCTGTCTATCAGAGTATATCTTACTTTACTAACCAGAGCTGTAGAAACTGCTCTAGGTTATCAGGAATTAGTCATTTATCTCTCACTAGGTTTCTCTGAAACCATGGGAGAGGAGTAAGTGCCTGCAGATAAAGAATTAAGGAGTAGAATCATGTCCAGTCATGGCAGAAGGTCTTCCTGAGCATTTTGAGCATGAAAAATTAAGCTCTTAAGTTAAAAAGAGAGACTGAAAGACTACCAGTAGGCTATAGCCAATCCCAGGTGCAAACTGGCTTAAATTGTACTTCTGTTTAGCTTAAACATAGGCATTTTCAGTGTAGACAACTGGGGAGTTTATGCCTGATGAGAGGCTTCCTTGTTGATACTGTCAGTATAGATTCATAGGACTTGGAGAATTTTGTGTTGAACTGAACTTTCCAGACCACATAGGCTACAATCATGAGATATTGCACCCCTTGTACTTTTTGCCCCCACAAGCGATTACTTACAGGACACAGAGAAGTATCTTTGCTAAAACCAGCTTTCTTTACATGCCTTGCACAAAAAGAATGATAAAGGGTTCCACAATCTGATAGCATAGTATGATGTATAGTCTTCATTCATACTCTTTATTCATGACTCTTAATACATAGCTATGCCAATTACAATATGGTAGTCCTCCTCACTGATCATTTCTATTTATGACACAAATCTTCCTTTTCCTATAAACTACTGAATTTATTGACTTCCAAACATTTCTTGTATTAGGTGACAGTTTTAGAAGATCTAACATTTTACTGGATAGAAGAGAAAAATTGGAGTACAGGTTCTGTCAAATTCATGTGAAGTCTCTGTTTTCTCAGATGTTTCACCTGAAAAACCTGAAAGAATTAGAGATAAGTAAAGAGACCATATCAGGAATTTTAGGATAAATCCCAGTAGAGATCAGAAAATGAGAGGACTGCCTGTTGTGAACTATGAAGGAGATCTATTTTCAAAATTGCATTAGTTCAACTGAGTACTGAACTGCATTTTAAGATTTTATTCTTGATTGATCTAGAATGTTGTGCATTTACATTAGTAAGCGTACAGTCAGTTAATCAAGAAAAGTGATTCCATAATAGGGTTCCATAGACCATATGTAATTTCTGTTATCAGCTGTGGTCCTCATAATGCATGAATAAACTTGAACCAGGGTCACCAATCTGGTCAAGGTCTGGTGCTCAAGTGTAAACAGAAGCTTGGGGATCAGGTCTTGTTCAGATCTTCTTCTTGAGGAAGAACTTGTGTTAGACAGGTGGAGTTCTCCTAATATGGACCTTCTAATAAAAGAATTTAATATTTTTTTATTCAGTTAGGGTCTTTCCAAACCCACACTTTGGACTTTGAAACCAGGGAGTTTTCAACATGACAGAAGGGAAAAAAAATAAGAATAGTGAGTAAGATGATTAAGCAGAAACAGGCTACCTAGAGAAGTTATGGAATTTTTGTCTTTGGAGGTTTTTGTGACCTCCCCGGTAAACCTGCTGATCTGAAGTTAGTCATTGACATGGTCTTTAGAAGGATGCTGAATTATATGGACTCCCTTCTTCTTCATAAATTTGAATTTATTTTATAATTTCATGATTTGCAAGTATTTATTCCAATGGACTCAACAGAATAAAACTTCTATGCTCGTGTAGTACATTCAAAAATAATTTAAAGATAAGTAATTTAAGATATTTACATCAGAAATTATAACATCAAACATTAAAAAAGGGACAAAACTTATATTTAAGAGACTACTTTTATTTTTTTCTCACTTTACTTTATTATTTGTCTCTTTTTTAATGCTTTTTAAACATTCTTATCTATCCACAAACACACATATAACCAAAACAACCACAAAAACAAGAAAAGCGACAACAAAAAACCATACAAAAAACATGTATACTGAAAAATAAAGTGTAAAGAATTATAAGACTGCGAGATATGACTCAGTCTTAGAAAGAGACCAGGATAAAGACTGCTATGTATCTTTTCCTTAAAATAAATTCCTGTGTCAGGATGTTTGTTTTTCTTTTCAAAAACGAGCCACATTCTGCTCTTCATTATAATACTGACATAATTAAACAAGATATCTGAAAAAAGGTAAACGTTTTCAATTATGCTTTAGATTGACCAGTAAAATTGCAGCCACTAACATTAACACTTCCAGACTGGCAGTTACTATAAATCTCTAAAATATGGAAAACCTAACAAACATTGTCTCAACTAGAATAATATACATTTTCCAATTTCATATTCAAGTATTTTAGGATAAAAAATTTACCTGCTTCATTGAGTGTGTAGTTTCCAAGTTTTGTTGGATTGACAACAAAATGGTATGGAATTTATTTATCTTTTTAGTGAGGCAGTAAACTTCCAATCTAGTTTTATTATAAAGCACAAGAAGAATTCAGATCACAGTGTTTAATTAGAACTCAGTCAACTTTTTTGAAGACCATATCTGGATTACATAGTAGAACCAAAAGAACCACAGTCTTTCAAGACAAGAGGTGTTTCAGCATTATGTTTAGAGCATAAAAATTGAATGTTTGATTGACTGAATTTTAATGTCTGAAACACTATTTTGAAGATAATTGTGTTTTCTGAAGTGACAGATGCATTTTTCATAAAGCTTTGATTGT
>VXAB01013889.1:60910-76103 GCA_013399175.1 Odontophorus gujanensis
TTTCATTTCAGTTTTGTGTGTTTGTACAAGTACACATGAGCCTATAGATTGAAGATTTTTTTTTTTTGCACAGTGATTCCATCTCCCCACTGTGACAAAAAGTGTTGAACACTTACTAATTGTTTTCTGTGCATTGGTTTCACCTTTCTCCCCTGATTTTTATTAGGTTCTGAGCTCATGCCCAAAGCCCTCTCCACCAGGATAGTGGGAGGCATTTGGTGGTTTTTCACACTTATCATCATTTCCTCGTATACTGCTAACCTAGCCGCCTTTCTGACAGTGGAACGTATGGAATCCCCTATTGATTCTGCTGATGACTTGGCCAAGCAGACAAAGATAGAGTATGGGGCAGTTGAAGATGGAGCAACCATGACTTTCTTTAAGGTAAGCTTTACATTCTGTTCGAAAAGGTAACATACTGCAATTGTGGGAGGACAGTCTGTGAAGCTTGTTGAAGTGTAGCAAAGGAAATTACTTCCCCACCAGCAAAAAGCAACTGAAAATTTCTACACACAAGATAACAAGATTCACAAGATAGCAAATGAAGCAAATGTAAAATCTCTAACAGGAAATAACAAGCAAGTTTTAAATGATTTTTGCTTAAAGAATCTAATGCGTGGTAACGTAGTAGGTGAACAAACATGAACGCTTTGCTTGGACAGATCTCCTGTGAGAATGAGTTTTGTTGGAGCAGGATTTGGAGTATCAGTTCAGTAACATCATATTTAGTCTTTGCTCAAGCAACTGGACTTCTCTATGAATATTAGAAGCTGGACAGAGAAACATTTTTTGAAGACTTATAGGTAATGTATTCTGTTTTGATAGGCATTATATTGTCACTTAAAGCTTTGAGGTGACTGTTACACTGGCATTTGAAATTAGGCAAAGTAAGGTCCAAGGTAAAATATAGCTAACCCAGAAATTTAAGAATGTATAGCCAACTCCTCTTATCAGATTTGGAGGTTTGCTCTTTTTTTTTTTCCAGATATTTTTTCACTGTCTAAAACTTTACTATTCATTGTTATGACCTTACAAGCAATCCAAGTATGCACAGTTTTATTGAAAAATATACATAGATTCATCTTTTGCTTGTAAATTAAAACCAGTTAATTTCCCCAGAAGGCTTCTTAGAAAAGAAACTGGGGATGTTAATAGGAGTCTCTTGATGTCAGGAAATATTTCAAGTAATTAAATGAAATATTATTGAAAGAATGTTTATAAACTTAGATTTTTGAAATTGTGAAAATGATTTAACTCTTAGGACGTAAATAGACGACACAATGTATGTTACCAGAAAATACTATGGGGTTTTTTTTCATATTTGTCCTGAGGAAGGCTTGGAACTTGTTCTTTTTGAGACTGAAACTGTGAACTCTGAAATATCAGGAAGCAATTTTAACTTGCCAGTAATTTTTCCAGCAGTACTTTTGCCAGAAGCAGCTTCTTAACCTTTAGTTTTCCTTCCCATAACCTTTAACTTTCTGTCATATTTTCTCTTTTTCCTTTTTTTTTCATATGTGTATGATTTGTCTTTTATTGCGCTGAGACAATGTTTTCTTCTTTGTATGTTTTGCCCTCCACGTATTACTATACTGCTCCCTTTTCTGCACATTTCTCTCTCTTTCTTCTTCTGTTTCTAATTATCTAGATATATTTTATGTTTTTCTTTTAAATTGTACTTAAGGATGAGAGAGAATTTACTATCAAAATAGGAATTGCACAGAGACGTATGTCTTTGAAACTCCCTGGACATTTACACAACAGAGCTATATTTAATATTGCTTTTTTATGATACTCGATTCTTCTACTTTACTATGTTTGAAAAAGAGAAACCAGAAAAAACTTTGGATTTTATTCTGTTGATAAATTTTAGGTCAAATTAAGGCTTACTTTGTTTAACAAACATATTTAGGCTTTATGTGTGAACTTGTAGTTAGTGTTTTGGAATATGAAAATGCACTGACAGGTAGCATATGAATTATTTCAAATATTTTTCTGATTAGTATCTTATCTAAGAAGTATGTAAATTAATTAGTATCATTTTGTACCTAAAAAAATGGATCCAAACTTAAGCATTAGAAGTAGGCACAACTGTTCTCGTATTTCAGCCAGTAAGAGGAAATTATGCTCAAAAGAGAAATAAATGGAAACTGTACGATGTCATTTGGTTCACTCGGTGTCTGAAGCAATTTCCAAGTGGAGATTGGAGCATGCTTGGTGTAAATGTTTTTCACTAGAGCTAACTATATAAGTAATACAATCTAATTAAATTAAATATTTCTGTAGTAGACAAAACATTTGTCTATCTGTTCGAGTAAGCTTTCTGGTAAAATTAATTACTTGAGAAGGTTGGAGTTTCAGAAAACAAAATACAATAGTTCTATTCTGTATTTTTTTTGTTTGCAAAGTAAATTTGTATTTTCGATACACTAATTTGTGTATCGAAATAATTTTTTCAGGAATGTGATTTTCTTTCTTAGATAAAAGAAAATAAGACAGTAAAGTGAATTGCCTTAAGAGATACTATTAGAGTTGAATAGTTCATAGGTACTACTGTTAAATACTTATTATATAAAAGGCACTTAAGAACTTGCAAATGGACAAAAAAATAAAAAAAATAAAAAACAGTTGTGATGTACAGAAATGACACTGAAAATAAGTAGTACAGAATAGCTACAATTGCCTATTTTTTTCTGCACTGTGGATGAAAATTAGGATGTTTTAAATCTTTCTTGGATTATATTGTTTTATTAAATAGATGAAGGATGGTTTTAAACAGTAAATATTAAGTTCCTTGTTATATGAACAAATGAAGCAAGTAGGAGGAAACACTGCTTTTGTACATGGCATTATGGAAATTATTAATGAAATATGTTGTCCTTTTCTGGTGACCACCCTCCAAAATGGGTTGAAAATTAGAAACTGTTAATAAAAAGTGAAAGAGCAACTGTAGATCTGGAAGAAAAGCTTAAAGGCTAAAGATGATTGGTCTATTTAATCTGCTGAAGAGAAGGTTAAGAAGTGACTTGATCATGATCTGTAAGTGTGTTAATGGAAATGAGATTTCTGACAGTAAATGATTGTTTTATCTAGCAGAAAAAGACATAACAAGATCAAATGTTTCAAAGCTAAATTTAGGCAAATTTAGACCAAAAATAAAGTGCAAGTTTTTAAGACTGTAATTAACCTCAGTGGAACCTATGCAGGAGTAGTCTGGATTCATCCATCAGCCATTCTGAGGAGAATAGACACAGCATAGCATAAGCTTTTGATTTAGATCCTATTTAGTGAAATGCATAGCCATCATTAGCTCAAATTAGATTTTAGTGGTTCCCTCCTACTTTAAAAATTCATGGGAGTCTATTTTCTGGAGGGGCTACCCAGAGATGACCAAGGAGATAAATTTATCATCTTTGTGTATGTTTTTTCCTTAGCTGCTTTATCTTCTTATAATGAGAGTGGATTGAGCAAAACAGTGTTGTGTTACAACATGAAGTGAAGAGACCAGATGGTTTCCTAATGTTAAATGAAATTATCATATCTTGGTAACAGTTATTAGTTCCAGTCACAGTGAGGATCAGTAGCCATCTATGAGACTGACAGTAATTTCTGCATAAATTATCTATATAGAAGTCCGTTTTATTCTTTCTTTAAAAAAACTTTGGAACCTGGCCAAGGCTGTTTGATGCTAAAACAGAAGAAAAAATAGTTTTTGAAGGAGAATGTGAATGAGAATCAGAAAGAACAAAACAACTGTTTGCTAATGTTACAGTCGTAGCACAGGGAGTGTAACAGTACAGGTTTCCCCAGAGAGCTTGCAGGGTCTCCTTTTGTGGAGATATTCAAAAGTTGTCTGAACCTGATTCTGGACAACTGGCTATCAGTGTCCCTCCTTGACTGTGAAGGTTGGACAAGATGACCTCCAGAGGTTCCTTCCAACCTAAACCTTTCCATCCTTCTGTAATGCTGCTACTCTTGTGAATGAAATATCCTCATGAAATAGCTTTGATGAAAAAGGAGGATGGTGTCTCCTGAGGTTGATTAGGTCCTTCAGATCATCATCTGGTTCCTCACATTCTCAGAAATGTGGTATTACAACTTTAGGAAATCAGAAAGGGGAAGAAATTTGCAATGCTTTCTCCTCTTTAAGATCTAGTTATCTAATCTAAGTGTAGAAAGGGATTAGTTATACAAAGCTATTATATGAGTGATGGGTCTGCCTGTATATTTCATTGTGAAACAATAAAATGACCTTAGTATCATCCAAAAATTGTAAGGAAATAAATGTGGATATAAATTCTAAGACATATCTGTAGCTAATCTTATTCTTTCCTTGTTTTGATGTATCTCAGATTGCTGAATTTTTCTTAGTTACAGATTTCCTTTTTCTGTTGGCTGCTTCAGGTGGTGTCAAGGCTTTCCAAAATGCTTACAGCCTGAAAATGGTAATGAAAAAGAGTCTTGTCTGTTCCTGTGTTGCTCCCAGGATTTGGAATAGAAATTAAAAATGACTGTAGATAGTTTTCATGTTTCAGAAGCCTGCCTTTCTTCTTCTTTAGAGTACAATGAAAACTCTTATTATTACCGTGAAAGATACTTTTCTCACAGTAGCTGTTCTTTGATAAAAAAAAAAAAAATAGTTCAGATTTTTCATTACCTCTGTTTTCTGTGGTCTCTTCAGTCTCTCAAAAAACAGTGTCTGTTTCCTGTTTGACTGACAGTTCTGACACTGAGAAGAAAAGTGATAATTCCACCCTGCTTCTATTTGTATCTCAGCTCTATTCATACACAGAAAAGAAATACTGCAACACTTGTTTATGTTGGTCTACAATTTTATTATTACTTTTGTGAAGTTGCTATGTATCTTTGCTTTTCTCATGCTTTTTTTAAATCTGTACAATTCAGTGTCAAATTATTTCTATGCTTTTATAAAGTACCATTTACAGTGGAACTTTTCTCAACAAGGATTACTCAACACTTACATAACAAATAATAAAATCATAAATTAATTTTTCTTTCTCCAGTAGCATTTGGTTCATGTCATTACTTTTGCATCATGAATTAAAACTCCTTGTGAGAGTCATTAATTTTAAATCCTTGCTTTGCTGATAAGGAAGCTGAAGCACTAACAGAGTACATATTTTTCATGATCACTTGGTGAAAGTCAGATAGTGAACTAATTCAGGAAAGCTAATTTATGCACCTTAGAATTATTTGATAAACTATACTTTTTGTCATTTACATTTCCCAGTTTCTTTTCTTTTCTTCTTCAGGACCCCTTTTTATAGTGAAGCACTGTTTATCTACACTATCCTCCATTTCTTCTGGCACTGTGTTTTCTCCACAAAGGTCCACACTGTCAAGTTTTTTTTCCCCTTTTTGCCCTAGCCATTATTTTTACCACCTCCCTCAGGAAATTTTTGGGGACAACAATTAAGAGCTTAGTAGCTACCTTCCTCTTCCAAATTCTCTGCTGTTTGGAAGGTTTTGGAGATTTGGTTTTTGATAGCATTGCAAATTCCCCCAAATAGTCTCTAAAGACTGGAAGAAGAGGTTGTGGGAGAATTTTCACACTGCTTACAACTGAAGTACAAGTGACAGATCACCTGTGAGATAAGTGAAAGAATAGCAGCAAAATTAAAGGCATGAATGCCATTCATATATCATGACATTGGCAGTGGCATGCAGGAAGCCAGTATGGGTTTATTAAACCTGAGTTTGAACATTATAATAGGCAAATGTTTTTCTGTTTAATGAATAAGCATGCATATGTAGACACTTTGAAATATGCACACATATAACTTTTAGATGAATATTGCAAATAGTATATTATTAAGTTTTACAGTGCATGTCAATCATTTTGTGGAATTGCTGCAAGTCAAAGATGAAAGAAACACCACTTCTGAGCTTTTCAAATATCCATTGACTGACAGTGATGAATGAAAAAAGTTTTTGAGCCTCAGCCACTATGTGTCATTTTGGACAATGTATAAAAAATAATTGGTAGCAGATGCCACAGATACTCACTCAGTTTGCTTTAAAATTATTTCACTTAATAGAAAAGTCACATTTTAATGTAAAGCATGCAGACTTGTTCTAATGAATGAAAACACATTGTGCAAGAATGGAATTGAATAGAAGTACCATGTCACTTTTTCTTTTCTTTTTCTTTTGACCATCATACTTTGGGCATATTGACAAGAAATATATATGGTTGAAAAATCCAAAGAAGGGCAACAAGGCGTGTGAGAGGCTTGGAGAATATACACTACAAGGACACTTAAAGAACTGAGGCTGTTTAGTCTGGGGAAAAGGAGGATGAGGGGAGACCTTATTGCTCTCTTCCAGTATCTGAAAGGTGCTTACAGCGAGAGTGGGGTTGGTCTCTTCTCACTGGTGACAGGTGACAGGACAACGGGAAAAGTCATTCAGTTGTTCCAGGGTAAGTTTAGGTTGGATATCAGGAAACACTTCCTTACAGAATGGGTTGTTAAGCTCAGGAATAGGCTCCCCAGGGAGGTGTTTGTGTCACTGTCCCTGGATGTGTTTAAAAAACATTTGAATGTGGTGCTCAGGGACATGATTTAGAGTTAGGGAGGAGGGTTGTTAGAGTTTGGGTGGTATGGTTAGGTAATGGTTGGACTCGATGATCTTTAAGGTCCTTTCCAACCTGAGTGATTCTATGATTCTAAATGAATTATTTTCCTTTCCATAGTATTATTCCCTCTTTGTTGCAACACTTCCTCAGTTAGACAGTAATTATTTGTGCAAAATAAATAAATAAATAAAGAGAAAGCAGGCAAAAGAGAAAACCTGTGAAGCAAGGAAGCAAGGTGTGGGGTCACTCCAAACACTAAGAAGAACAGAATCTGCAATGACTGAGTCTGTGAGAATGAGAGGGAGGCTTTGTTCAGAGACCTCAAAACAGCTCTGACTCACTGAATTCTTTATAAGGCTGAGGGAGCTAGGTAGAGCTAGGTAGGTTAGATGGTACATTAAGACAGACCATTAGAGCAGCAGAGCATTTGAATTCTGACATTCAGATTAATTTTGTACCACTGAGTTCTTTGAGTTGAATTCTTTCTTTTGAGTCTGGGGATAGAAAGGATAAGTAATTCATATAAAGGGACTCCTTCCAACAAAACTGTCTAGGTACTGAAAGAAAGTGACTGTAATGGTTTTATCCTGTCTTGATAATTTCCCTGTCTGCGGGGTTGTTAATGTTTCTGCAGTAAATAAGACATTATGCTTGGCTGTCTGTCTTCTGTTAGAGCTGAGACAAAAGAAGGGCACTACCTTCCCACTCTTGACTTTGTCCTCGTTCTTGCCTCTCCCCTTGCCTTTCTACTTTTCCTATTCTTATTCCCTACACATTTTTGCTTTGTTCCTGCTGCGTGAAGTGAAAAAGACTAAAATAGAGAATAGCTAGCTCTTCATTTCAGCAAAAGTTTATGCTGCCTTATGCCATATATGCAAACAGTAAGTATCTGCAGTAAGTTGCTGGACAATATGCAGTACTCATGAAGAACTATGCTCCAAAATCACAAGATTCATGTTTATAATTTGAAGTTGTCTCTAGCTACAGCTCTTAGGAACCAATGAAGCACATACAAATGCTTTTCAGCATTTTCTCATAGAAATATGCATAATTTTCAAGTAAAAGCAAGATTAGCCATTTACAGTAATTGCACTATGGTTTATTAATTTGATCTCCACTTTTTTAGAGAAGAATTCAAAGAGAAACAATCAAAAATAAGATAAAAATTGATATTAGGAAATGTCTTTTGTCATTGGATCATTTGAGTTAGTATTTTCCACAGTTCACCATCTGTTTTTACATTATCCCAAAATATTCATAGGGGAAAAAAAAAAAAATCTAAATTCCACACAGAACACTCAAGTAGGCTAAACTGTGTAACCTATGATCCCATCTGGCCTTTCTGTGTTGTAAGTTTCTAACAGAAAGCTAAAGTGAACATACAGAAGGAAGATGACTTTTGTACCATTTTTCAAATTTGTTTCCCACAATAATATGCATAAATTAGTATACATGCATTAATGATCCATACTGCAGACAGATCAATGTGTTTATCTGAAAAATACTGATCTGTCTCAATTTGTAATTTTTTTTAAATCTAGCACGATATAATTTTGACCTGGATAGAAACAAGTACAAGGTACAAGAAATAAGAGCCCAGGGGAAAAACAAGATGACCAACTATACACTAAGGCTTAGAGAGTCAATCATAATGATAAGGAGGACACTGTGGGTCCTAAATTGTGTTAAGGTTTATTATCACTAGAAGACACACATTTCTATTAAATATACTTGATTTAGAGAAAAATTATGATCTTGAGATTTGAAAAATCATTTTGTAGTTGAGAGAAACCCATTCGATTTTGGAAAATATATAGTGATGTCACTGAAGACAAGAACAGTAGGGACTTTTCCTTTTGAATCAGTACTCACCCCTGCATATTGGTCATAAGTCACAATAGCGTGACTTATAATGGTGTAAATCACTGTGCTGATTCAACGTCAACTTATGTCAAACAGTGGGTAGTCTAACTTCTCCTCCTCCTCCTTCAGCCTTAAACTGTACTGGCTTTATATATCATAAGGGAATGCAAAGAGTCACTCCAGATTTTGGATCCATAAGAAAATGAATGTTTTTGTTGTCCTTGTAGGTTTAGTTTTCAGTTGTGAGGAAAACTTCCATAGATGCTAAGTTATAGAACCGATGAGCGTGGAGTGCAGAGCGTCCTGTTCTGTGGTAGGGTGATCCTACAGCACAGTGTTAAACATGACAGCTACTGGAAGTCAACATCTTTTGGGAAATTATTTGTGTTGCCTGGAAATTTTGAGGTGTGAGATTAAGAAAATTAATGTTGATGTAATTACATCAGGTAACTACAGGTATCAACTTCTAGAGTGTAAGTTGTTTTTAAGTACTATGGTAGGATAACTGTTTAGATGTTTTATTTCATTGTATGTATCTGATAGACTTTTTTTTCTGCCCTCTTCTGGGACTGTAATGGCACTGACAGGATCAGTTGTAAGATCACTTAATACTGGGTTCGGATCATAAGTTTGGTTACAAGGCTTTTTCCTTCTTGGAAATGGATAACTCAATTGCTACCTAGCTTTAGCATCTTTCTTTTCTTCTCCTGCTGCTTTTTGCCCAGGAGACTGGGCAAGAACACTTTCCATTTCACATCGCTTTTCATTTTTTTTCTCTTTGTGTCTATCCTCAGATCATACCCTTAGACTGAAAGAAAGGGAGCTGAATCCTTTAATTCCAAACAGTATTCTCTTTGAAAAACTGATCTCAGAGTAAGAATTTGTTTAGAAAATTGAGAACACATATAAGAATGCTTTTATCTGTCTTTGTCTGAAAAAAATGCATAGTCTTCCTCTTCAAACCAAATAAATCTATCATCAAGTGGCTGTTAAAGTTTGCAGATTTGATCTATGACTCATTACACGAATGTGATTCAAAAACCATTCACCAGAGTGAACTGTCTCTCAGTTCAGCCAGTCTTCTGTGAGATCCTGCCATATGAGCAACCTTCAGTGTTAGTTCCTGCCTGCTGAAGCAGCCTGAAAACCTCTATTCATTAACAGAGGTGAACTCTCGGTTCTGCCTTGTCAGTTTATATATAATACTACTGAGCTATTGTCCAACTGCATTAGCATTGCTTTGTGTATGAGAAATATTTCCAGTGCCAGAATTGCCCTGGACACCACCTAGAGTCCTATTACACTGATGAATTTCTTCTCCAGATTCATTCACTGTATTGAACAGAATGCTTGTCGAGATCACTTAAACTATCTTTGTTACAGTGAACCGATGGTTATAATTACATAAGCTACATTTGATATAGATGCCTTTTAAGCATTTTTCAGTATTCATGCATTAATTCAACATGTATTTAATGTTTTCAAGTTTCTTAATCCGTACAATACAGATTATGGATTTTTTACAAAAATTATATGACCTCATGATATATATGAACATGGTATCTTAGTAATCTGTCTATTAATAAGCAATATATTTCTTATCTTTTTTCTTTTTTCAAATATATCATGTGATCTTTTAATTTGCTCACCATTTTTACTTCCACTATTCTGTGCAAACCACATTCTGCAACAGCCAAACATTATTAAGATTATTTTCATTAGAAGTCCAAAACACAGCATCATACTAGCTGCTAGGAAGCCAAAATCACAAGTAACTCAAAAGAATGGTGATGACCATAAGTAATACGTTCATTTATGTTTAGGTTAACTAACATTTTCAGTATAGATATTCAGATATGATTAGTAACCAAAGTCACGATAAGTTATAAGGTGAATTTTGTTGTCAGTCATTGTGAATAGAGAAGATCATAAGAACTTTAATTATATTAATACATACTTCTAATAAATTATTATTCTGGTGAGAAACTAAGCATTGTGAAATTTAACAAAGGATTTAGTATTGCTTATCTTGAAAGATTTGTATCTGAATAGTCTCTTTTCATTTGAGAATTGAAATCTGACTCGTCTCAATGAGCAATACAATAAATAAAAGCCCTGAAGATCTTCAAAAACTTGGCTTTCTTGATCTTTGAAGGATTCTGACTCTTGTTCAACAGAAGGCCAATAGTAAGGCAGAAACTGCTATTTCCCTATTTTTATTGCTTTTACTGTCTCTTCATCTCTACCTCTTTCTTTATTTTCCTAAGGTTTATTTATTTATTTATTTATTCTTTTAACCTTTAGTTTTTTTATCCTGGAGACATACAACTTCCTTGTGCAAGGAATATACAAAAATTCTTAAAATATTCCTGTATGACACATTCTGATTGAAGCTTTACACATGTGTAATACCATTCAATTTCTGAAAAAAAGAAAGATATACTCCTAAGGGAACTTTCTGTAAGGAAAGTAGACTAACAACAGATATTTTCTGTGATGTATTGGGAAGGCTACCTAGGACTTCTTTTACTTTATCTGGTAAAGAACTTCTGAGTATAATTTCTTTAATGCTTGTACTTCCGTCTAAGCCTACCCAGGTAGTAACCATTGAAGTGTTTTTTCATTCAGGTTGAATTACTGAGGAATATACTAGAATAGGAAAAAAGCGATTGTTTTCTTTCTTAATGTATTGTATGGTTGCATCTGTTATTTATGATGCAGTTTTTGTTCCTTGAATTGCAAAGGCCCTGGGTATAGTTCATTATAGATATTCAATTCAGCAATTGTACTCTAGACAGGAGTATGGTTACCCATAAGGTAGGATGATAGTAGAGGAAACACTAAAATTTAAGTTATTGTTTCTTATAGTTGCATATCCTTCGTGCAAGGAATCTTTGTTCTGGAATTAAGGATTTTTTTTGTACATCTCTCCGTGTTGATTTGATGGAGATGATTTGGCATTGTCTGTGACTGCCTTTTAAATCAAAGGATCAAAACTGAAAGGAGGATTGAAGGAAAACTATAAGGCATATCTCATGAACAATATTGTGCTCTTTCCTTTTTCATTCCTACTCAGCTAATAAAGTGGTGCTAGATTTATTTACAGGATAGATCTTGACTTGTAAATGCTCTAAATTGTTTTCTTAACATTGCAAACCATCAAGACTTTTGTTCTAAACTTCAGCTCTTCAAATTTCCTTTTATAAAGAAAGAATTATTTTGTTATATTGAATTTGTAAATTTTAGTAGAAAAAATTTTTTAGTAAACTTATCAAAGTTTGGGTTGGGGCTGTAATATAATATGAGTTGAGATAATATTTTGCATTTGTGGAAATTAAGTGATGGAATCAAGTCATTAAAAGCCTCTCATTACTGTGTATTAAATTTCAATATTGTATTTTCTTACACAAAATTGCATTACACAAACAGTATTTTAATAGTATTATCAACTACTAATGTAGCTAGTTTCACTACATAAGTAAAATGTATTGCAGAAATTTTTTGTTATTCTTTCATAGATGTAAGAATTATAAAACAAAGTCTGGCGTCCTAAAATAAAAATCACTATTACAAGGAAATACATGGGGCATATTTCTCCTCACTCCAAAATATACATATCTTCTCTCTTTTCAGTTAGTCATTTAGTCTCTCCTTTGTTTGGGATTGCGGGAAAAAAATAAAATAAAATAAAATAAAAAAAACCCTAAAATATACTACACAATTGATCTTCCAAACTACCTAAAATAACTATCCTAGATAGACAGTGACCTGCACAGTTCCAGATTTTTTCCTATTGACCACAGGGAAGCCTGCATTGGTACCTTGGTCTGGATGCTTAGTGGCTACAAGTATGTAAAATGAATCTTGTACAATTTCTGGTTACTTTTTAAGCATTAGACAATTTTCTTCAGTGTATAACTGAAGCATGACTGCAATTAAGAATTACCTAGATATGGAAATTAATTAATTTTATATAGAATAACTCAAATACCATAATTCAAATCCCATGATAAATCTAACCGCTTTAACTAACACTGGGCAGAATTCTTATTTTAGATGACTGATTGAAATGATGTGACATGTTCCTTTTCTTACATATTGGCATTAAAATGAACACAAAAATAAAAGAGAAAAATCTCATTCAAATCATAGAAAAAGTTCACATTTTGGCTTACAATGTGAGTTGTGCTGTGGCCAAAATAGCTCAGTGGTCTTTGTTTATAAATATAATGTTTAGAAAGACTAAACTGGTCATTCACAGCAAAAATCAGTATTATTGAAAGTAAGCTGGTGATTGTGAAAGCTTGACTTCCTAAAACAAAAGTTAGAATAACAATCAACAAACATAATACATCATTTTGGTTTGCTAATATGACTCCTTATGCTTAATTGTATTAGAAGTTGAATACATTTATCTTCCACCAGTATGGCAGATGCTGCTTTGTCATCTGTTGTACAACTTGGTGTCTTTTTCTTATTTTTAATTTTTATATTTTAGGATTCCAGTGACTTTTTTTTTTTACTTAAATTAGGGTGACAGGAGCAGGCTTTTGATGCATACACCACTAATGCATTTGCATTCTTTGCATAATCTGTTGGAAGTATATGGTAAACATGACATTTTCAGATGCCAAAATTTTCATGGAAGCTTAAATCTGAAGTATACAGTTCAGCAAACTGGTCAACTAAACTATTAAAGTTGAATAGATGTTAATAAGGACACGTTGAAAACATGATATATCTGAGGATATATTCAAATTTCCATTCCTAAAGAACTTCAGGATCCATAGATTTTTATATTGTCATCCTCTAAAAAAGAATGCAGATTTTCAAAACTGTGTTATTGGTTTTATTTTTGACTATTACAGCTGCACTTAAAAAATTTAGTGGAAATGTCTAAAACAAGAATAATTTATTTTTCCCTATGTATTTATGAAGAGTGACAGGAATAAAAAAAAATTAAAAAAAAGAAATTGGATAGTAAGTATTTAGAACAATGAATAACTTTCACATTTAAATATAACTACAGTGCAGTTATTGATTTCTGGTTCTTTGTTTCTAAAATCAATTTCTACTCACATATGTTTGGGTTTCTGTATGCCTATGGGAGATTTGTAGATTGACAGAGCAAAGCTAGTAAGCTTCCTTTCAGAAACAAATTAACATGGCCCCTATCTAGAACAAGCTATACTCTCTAACAAGTTCTAAATTACCCGTTCTCTTTTGCAAATTTTATTATTCAGTACTTTTGGTTAGAAAGCAAAACAGAAAAAAATGGTTAACAGTTTCTTAAAAATGCTTTAAAAAATCATAATTTTGACACACATTTTGAAGTAATAGTTTTGAAGTCCACTGCCTAGAGACTAAAGTAAAATATAAAAAAGACTTCATTCTACAGTAATGCAAAATACAGAGAAATCTTTATACTGATTTTCAATTATATTGCTCCAAATCCATTATATGTGTCTGTCTTGCGCTCCCACGATTTAAGTCCATGTTTATAGTAGTAAATATTACAAAAAGCAGTTTAGTATCATTTTAAATGCAATCGCAGGACTGAACTCTTTTCCTGCAAAACTGGATGACCATGCACAAACATGACAGAACATGTTAATAACAATCTTTGAATGCAATCGATCTCTCCTGAGCTATAGTCTAAATTACCTTTGGTACAGACCATGTATTGTTTGGGAAGTGATTCCATAGGACAGGCCAAAACAGTTCCAGGCTGCATGCTAACAGATGGTATGCATAAATATGGACTTGTTTCCTAGACCTATTTTGTTAATTGTAGCAGACGAATCATAGTCTTGATTTATACATAGCTTGGGGAGAATCTACATTATTGTTGCTGAAATGTTGCCAGAATAATGTCTGGTTCAAAAGTTTGTTGAAAAGGAAAATACTTCTTTCTTTCTGACAGTCTTACATTCTTAAATTACTTTTTTTTTTCCCCTTAGTTATAACGTTTTGGCTTAATGCAGGTCAGATATTGTCTGTTGAGCTATCGGTAAAGCTTGAAAATCTAAGGATGGATCCGTATCCTGTATCTTATTACTTATTTTCATTAATGAGTTCCCACTGATCTCAGTATGAATTAGGTGTTTAAATGATTTTGTGAGTCTAGATTTAAAGACATACACTAAAAACGAAAAACGAGTCAATTTGACTTGTAAGACTATATGCAAAACAAGTTGTGTCTATTAAAGCAAAGTTTACTAGGCTTGGACTAGAGAAAAGTAATAGTAAAATGTAAACAAAACATCAGTGACTTTATACTTACAGTCTGTTTCTGTCAGAAACAAAGTGTTATATTTGATCTTTAAGCATGCCGTGTTTTTTTTTCCTGTATTTTCCAGCTGCTGTTTCCTACAGTGTTAGAAATGAGGTTTCTTGGATAATTGATATAATTTACTGTTTTAATTTCAAATGATCTTTTTCATTAATGTAGTATGGGGCAAGAAGAAATTATTTTGGTTTTATTTGAAAAAAATAATCTTTGATGTCTTTGCATTCAGTGACAGCAAAGTAAACATCCTCTCTGTTCTCATATTCTCTAATGAGCATTACTGATCTGTAAATTTATGTTTGAATCATATTTTAAGTAATAAAAAATTTCTAGCTTATTTCCATAGTGAATACCATGTATTCTGAGATAGATTTTTTAAGTGGGATGCAGAAGGACTCCTTGTTAAAAACATTGAATACCAGATCTCGTTTGCATAATTTTAC
>VXAB01013890.1:0-11231 GCA_013399175.1 Odontophorus gujanensis
CATAAAACCATGACAGCTACAAACTCCCAGCACCTGTGGGAGGAGAGATACCAAAGGCTGATAATCACACGGCTTTTGCCCCATAGCTATCACTAACAGCAGACCATCTGTCATAAAACTGTGGAATTCCCAAAAACTTCTTTTTTAGAGACTTCTTTCTTATTTCTTGCTTTTCTTGTCGATGGACTGTTGTTTTTTGTTTCATAAGAACAGACAAATTTTAAATGGTCATCAGAGCTCTGAAGAATGTGTCATTCCCTCTTTCTAGAGCCAATAAGAAATATTTATTTTGTTGCCTTTTTCAGTAAAACAAACAAACAAACAAACACTATTTCCTAAACTGTCATTTTTATTTAATTTCTGTGTGCTGGGAACTAAACCAGATCTTTTAGCTAAGTCATACCTAATAAAGCTGTTATTCTTATTTATATAAGTTACTTCCAAGTTCGCTATAAAGAAAAAAAACCAAACAACTGGTAAGAACAGAATGCTATCTTTGGAAAAAAATACACATTCAAATAAATAGATGCTTTATTTAGGATCTTAGTTTAAAATTACATTTGGTAGTTTTTTCCAAACATTAATCACAGTTGTCTTCATTACCAATACATGGTTACTATTATTTTATTAAACATGTTTAAGTTTCAAAAACATTTAGTCAGGAATTTTTGAGGAATTTTTCAAAATTCCTCAAATGTGAGCTGGAGGGAAAGAAATCTGTATTCTGCAGATATCACAGGATATTTTAACACAACAGTGGTATCTAATTTCACTTCAAGTAATCAAAAAAATGAAAAATGTCATGGCAAGAGCTAGGAACAAGTGCATATATATGAGAAAAAAAAACTGAAACTGAGAAAAAGATTATGAACATCACAGTACATCATCCAGGATGCACAATGCTAATTTAATAAGGATAAAGACTGAGTCTCTGTTTAATATTACCTATTGATATATATGAGTAATACTATTTTACATACTCAGAGGGAGACCTGGTGACCTACCAGGGGTCACAGGGGTATGTGTTAGCCAGAGAGCAGTGGGGTGCACAGACACAATGTTCAAAGTTGTTTTCACTATACAATGATAAAGAAGAGGTCAAGACATGCCCACTGTAAAGATAACGCTCTGCAGTAGATACTCAGTCCACCAGTGAACACTGTGAGGCCTAGCGCAGTCCCCTGAAAAGAAAACGGCATAGGGCTATTAATTCTTCTTCTGGCATGTATGTCAAGGAGCCCATGGAGGTGGATCCACAAGAACATGCCTTGACATCCATTGCAGAAAACCATTCATTTTTAATTAATTCTTGTAGTGGAGGTAGAGCTCTCTGACTACAGTAATTAAATGGAAATCAGTTTTCCTTTTGTATTTTTTCTCTTCATCTTCAGTGAAAATGAGAAAATACCATATCAGCCATAACATAAAAAAATGGATTTCTATTTGATTCTGCTTTTTATTCTATTGTTCATTCTGTCAGTCATCCTTCTTCATAGGCATTGGGAGATAATTTTACAGTCCTGAAGCACTGTATTGTAAGATTACAAGACAAGTCTACGTTGTGTTTTTAACCTCATTAATGAAAACTACCAATGAGAAAAATATCTATTTAGAAATATGACAAAACCTTAAAATATGTTACATTAATTCATATTGTAAAATAGTTGTATCATTGCTTGGATTTGTTTAGAAATACTTTTGATCCAAATTTAGATACAAATTGAAGCAAGAACATTCAGTAAGAAGATAAACTGTTCAGGTGGGCCATCCAGATTTAGGCAAAGACCGTAGCAGTATAAGACTTGAAACGCTACAGTACAAGATTGAGATGATTTCTTCTCTAAAAATCTAAGGCAACATCAAGCTGTGAAGTCAGGAAAATGCAACAGATTTTCAGTGGATTTTATAACTATTCAGAAGAAAACTGGCCTAAGAAAAATGTACATGTAAATTTGAATACATTACCAGAAAATATTTTGATCATTTTTATAAAATAGAAATAAACTTCACTTTTAATGAAAACTTAGAATAGTTTTCTTTGTCATCTCAGTGACTTTTCAATCTTATTTTAATTACAGTTAATCATTGTAATAAGTGATATTTCTGTTATTACATCTTCACGTTAATTTCCATTTCACCTCATCCCTATTTTGCCTTTAATTTTCCAAAATGTATTCAGCATTATTTTTTCCTTGTTATCCCTGCACTACTGTTTTTAATTTTTTTTAAATCCAAGCAAGAGCAGGAGAAAGACAGAAGGGGCTAAAGTCATAGAAATGAAAAACAGGAATACAGAACTTAATGTTGTTTTGAAACATGGCAGATGTCTCCATTAATTATGTTCAACATTATACTGTAATAACAGCAAATTTAGTCAGTTGTGGTTTTGTCTTTTTTTCTTACTTTTTTAATGATAGTGATTACTCAGTTATTCTGTAGAGGTATAAAATAAAACTGTGACGGTAAATGTACACAACTGGTTGAACTACACTTCTTCATTATATTCCAGTCTCAGGTTCTGCAGTGTAAATTAATTGTCAGTGGTTTACGAGCTGGTTTGGCCCGTTTCCAGGATGACTGGTGTGGGGGACCCTGGGAAAGGGGGAATGGAAAAAGGGAAAAGGGAGATAGGCCTAGAAACAAAACTAGGCAGTGATCTGAGGAGGGAAAGCAAAATAACACAATGTAATATTATATAATTGGAATTAAGGTTAATAAATCAAATAAAATGAGTAAGAGAGAGTCTCCAATGCTAAATACTGAAGGTGAGATGACAGTGAGCACCTGATGCTGGGTAGATTCCCAAAGGAAAGAGAATATCTCATGACACACAAACAGTTTTTATCCTTCCCTCTGAGCAGAAAAAAAAACTTAAAAATACAAAGCAACGCAAAGTCCTCTGGGGAATGTAGTTCTTCTCTTCTTAGACAGGTATACCCATAACTATCGATGACCCATGGAGCTGGAGCATTAACTCCTTAATTCTCAATGCACTACATGATGTTATGATGTGGAATANCCAAAAATCATAAAACCACATCATTAATACAAAGTGGAATGTCAGCATCATTCTTGGGGAGGATGGCCAACTTGACCTTTCTTATTCTACTCTGCCCTGGTGAGACCANCCACATAGTTGGAAATACTTCCACATCAGGTTTTTTATGCCAGAGTTTAAGAGGTATTAGTTTTTGTAAAGAACTTCACTTTAGGCAAATTGAACCATTATCACTGAAGGCTTGGAAGCAAATATGATGGAAGAAGGAGGGAAGTATGAAAGGAGAAATTTCATGTGCAGATTTTGACAGCCTGAGTCAGAACCAACTACAAAATATTCCATTGTATACTACCTGAATAAGCTTAAATAATAGAGTTCTTCACTACCAAAAATCCAGTTGCATGTCCTTTAATAGAAAATTCAATACCATGTTATAAAAGGGCAGTTACTCCAATTTTTAAAACATACAACTCAAAATATCAAGTTTTTGATGTGTATTTCTATTTTGATACATATATTATGGGGTCATTTCTTAAGTCACTTGGAAATTTAAACAATTTTACAAGTGTTCAAAAAGCAGGGATAGCAATTTCCATGCAGAGAACATCCTAGAAATACTAGTTGTAGTAAAAAGACACATTTAAATCAGAAACAGGTTGAAAATAAGCATAAGGGACTACAATAGCACTAGAAAAACAAAAATCTTTTTAGGGAACAGATGAATACAACCCAGAAATTTTATTTTCCCTTTGAATTTGACTGTATTGGTGAAGTTGAATCTCTGTGTAAATTAATCTTTGTTAACTTTCAAGCTTTCAACTTCCACTTTTTTTTTAAGATTTGCTTTTCTACCAGAATGTCTTTACTCTTTCCTGTTAATCTCAGTAATACTGTGAAGAAATTTTTTAACTAAAAATATAATGGTCACCTGAGATATGGCAATATGTACTGACATCATGAAATCCACAAGAGAAGATAGATGACCTTTACCACTGACTAATCATTTAAAGAAATAAATTAAAAATAATTGCTTAAATTATGGAAATTATAGTAAATTCTGGTGTGATATGTTGTTAATGAGACTCTACTTTGGTTACATTGCATATTAAAATTAACAAAAGGAAAATATGTGCATACATTCAATCTCTCAAAATTGTATGGGAGTTAGGACTTTTTGCTTTTTAATCAGACTTACTTTCAGGAAGAATTCTTCAGGAATGTGAACAGTATTATGTCTCAATTATATCATGTTTGATAGAGTAAAAATTTTAACAGGTAAAAAAAAAGTCCGCCACCAGATGCCTTTATTTACAGGATAATGAGAAACTTGACAAATTGGAGAAGTTTTTTCATACTTTGAATATTTAAAACATTTGACTATTTTGTGTAAAGAAAGAGAAAAGATTGATGGTAGTATGACAGGAATTGAATTGCATGCTGAAATTCTGAAGGTGACTAGATGTCTCACAGATGAATGTGTGTCCACGAATATGTGCGTATGTCTGGGGTGAGGGGAGGGGGTGCTGTAAGTGTCCTGATCTGAAGTAATGATCTGATCAGGATGAGAATACTGATTTACAGATAAAAAGCCATTGCACTTCTAACCTCAACAAAAACGAAAACAATTGAAGGAATAATGGGAAAGGTAGAAATTTGCTAAAAAGAAGCTAAAACCTTGAAGTCTTTAATTAAGCATGGGATACTTGAATAGTATAGGACTAGAGGGAATGGCTTCAAACTGTGCCAAGGGAGATTCAGGCAGGACATTAGGAAATACTACTTCTCTGAAAGGGTGGTCAGGCACTGGAATGGACTTCCCAGAGAGGTGGTGGAATCACCGACCCTGGAGGTGTTCAAGGAACATCTGATGTTGTGTTGAGGGACATGGTTTAGTGGGAGCTACTGGTGATAGGTGAATGGTTGAACTGGATGATCTTTCAGGTCTTTTCCAACCTTGGTGATTCTATGACTATGATTGTGTGAATGCACCTAACAGTAACATCTTAAAGCTGGCCTAGGTCCAGGGCATTATACTTATTAAAAAAGATTTGAGAAAAGGCAAAGGAAAGCTGTCACAGCTTCTTATCAAAGAAAAGTATGCAAATATGAAACAAGAAGATACCCTTCAAAAAGCTGAAGTATTTTACAAATACAGGTATATCACCCTCACCTGTGCCCCTTGTGGCTGACTCGTGCTCGCCTCAGATGACCAATCAGTGGTTCAGGCTGTGACTCAACAGTTCCTATACAAACCTACAGTCTCAGACACAACCGGTAAGAGAGCTGATCACATGAGCAAAAAGGGACAACACTCATACACCCTGACACTGAACCCGCCTCCCACCGCAGCTGCTACAGTACTGTACAGGTGGTATAGTCTCCCCTCACACTCTGATTTTCCCTCCCTGCTGTCAGAGGGCAGCATCACCCTTTCTTACCTGTGGCTCTGTGCAGGCAGAAGCTCACTTCTGCCCTTCCTGGGATTGTTAATAGCCTAGCGGCCAAGGATCAGAGTCAGAGTCAAGAGATAGAGTGGGTGGTGCCAGCTCCACCCTGCTAGTTAAGCAGCCTGCCAACAAACTGCCAGGCCCGACATAGGCACAGTGCCTTGCTGGCTTAAAAAAAGACCTAGAAAGCTTTTTGATTGGCCTTTTTTGCTTTAGATACATTGCCCAGTGCAATCTTACCTGCCTCGAACCTGGTCTCCACAGCAATGTAGGTTGCTCTGAAAGTAATGCTTCCTACTTATTTCCATAGAAACTTCAACACATGTAAAGAACACAGTAACATAATTTGATACAGAAAATTCTCAGCTACAGAACCCTATTTTTTCAGCATAATCAGTACCATTAGCTCTGAATTTTGCCAGTGATGAAGACAGCACACATGCTGCAGTCAGAAGCATCTACATCAGCAGAGGTGACCCACTATTGGTGAAATGCACCTCTCTCTGCCTCCCTGTGTGGACTTCCATTGCTTGTTCTCCATAAATGTTCACCAAGTATCTATGAATGTCAGTGGGAATCAGTTCCACACCTTTGGTCCATACACACTTCCAAGTCTGACACTATTCTGTCAGACTACCCCTCTGCTGCCATCTGCCACGCAGAAACAAAACATGATGTGATACTGGCATAGGTTTAACCCCTACTGCAGTACCATCAGCATCCACCTCTGATGTGTGGACCAGCATAATAACACTCAAGGCATTATTTTCAGATCAGACCTTGAATATATGTATATAGATATGTGTACATATAGAAAACTGAACAATTAGCAAGATTATGCTAATGCAAAATCATTCAAAAATATCAGGAATAGGAATCCCACCAGAGAGCCTTCAGAGCCTATTGATTATCGGGGTATAAAGGAAACAATCAGAAGATAAGACCATTGCAATGAACTTTATGTATTTTTTGGCTTTGAGTTCTCTGTAGAAAAAAATCTCCTATACAAGAAATCTTTAAGTAAAAGTCATAATATCTGTGAATGAAATGACATTAGATGTTAAGAAATAAATGACAAAATGTATAGCAATATTTTTTCATCAGAATCAGACATTGCTGAGCCAAGAGTCCTGTAGGAGTTCAGGGATGAAAAAATACTACTAATGCCATATAATGAAAAGTTTGGATTTCATTCCAGGAGAGGAATAACTTAATTAGATGAGCCGCATCAGAATTAAAAAAATTAAAAATATAAAAAATACAAAAAAAAAAAGGTAACCTGTAGTAGGAAGACATGACAGATGCCTACAGAGATATGCAGGATGGCTTGAGAGAGCTCAGCTGCTCAGTGTCTCTTTCAGTGTAAAAACAGTCATACAGTAAAGATAACGAGAACCAAGTTCAAGGCAAAGGACAGAAGGAGATTTTCCATTCCAGCATAGAAAATATGGAGAAGTCATTGCCAGAGGTTGAAGATTACAAGGGTTGAAATACTTGGAGAGAAAATACAGCAGGGATCTTAGATTACACAGAAGAGATCCAGAGTCCCAGAGTCCGGGAGAGTATTATGGGAAAGTACCATGTATATCTGCTCTTTCTCCTCTGAAGCTATCTAGACAGAGAAATTACCGAAGGCAATCACTCCATCAGACAGTCTGTTCCCTCTTCTCTGTGGGTATCTGGACAGCACAGTTACTGAAGCCAATCGCTAGACCAGGCAGTCTGTGTACTATGGTCATTTTTTGTGACATGATGAAGATACCATAAAGAATGCTGTATCCTTTATAGAGCTCTGAAAAAGAAATGAGCTACAGGAAGAGTAATAGTCTTTAACCCCCATTTCATCCCCAGGCTTCTCGCAAGAACTTAATGTGAAGACATAAACATAGGCTAATAATACTAGATATAATAATGGTTTGCTGGTATTCAGAGGAATACTCCATTGTGGATATTTTTTTTCCCCCAAATCCTTAAAGTTGCACCTGCAAAGCATGCATTTGTATTCCACTTTGGCTAAGATTAATGTTGCAGCATGACCAACATTACTGTCAGACACAATCCAAATGTATCTCTACTAAAAGTGGACCTGAGGACGAATACATTTCAAAGCTGCAGCCAAATGAATATGCTCTGGAAGAAAATTATTCAACTCTCCATTTTTTTCTTTCTGCAGAAGACAGCATTGAAATACATAATTAAAGGAAATTAGCAAGAGAAGATTCTGTGTACACGTGAGGAGTGCAGACAACATCATTTATTTTCCAGCAACAGCAAAACAGGCTTGACATTTTTAAATAATATATTGTAGCTGAGATGAAGGGCCTTTCAAATATGCTCCAGCGCACACCAGCCTGAGCAGACTGCAGCAAACTAAGTCAATAGGACTCTCAGTGAGGGAATCAATGTGATTTGCAGTGTTCCTTGTAGAAATGTCATTCAAAATTGATGACAAGATTTCTGACTGAATGCTACTTTAGGATAGTCTTTATGACTTTTTTTCTGACACTGCATCGGGTGACTTTTGACCCTCCTCAGAAATATTTCAGTTCCAACTGAAGACTGAACTAATTTCAAGCCAACTTAATGAAACTGTAGGAAGATAAAAGATTCTTCTGAAAGACCTCTGTAAAATAAACGGCTGTGAGCTAACAATTAGAATCTTAGCACTTCATCTGCTACAGAAATACAGGAGATAATAGCTCCTTTTTTCAATCTTTTTTTTCCTCACAGATGGAAGAATCTTTAAACTTTATGTTCTCAATTACTTTGGAACCTTTATAAAAATAATCACAGATGCTACAAATACCATTTAGAATATAGTATTATTAAACCTATTGGTTCTTGGCTGGAAAATTGCTCAGTCTGCTGTAAAAACCCACATTACTTTCCATAAGAAAGTTACTTTATTGCTACTATTGTGAGCTTTTTGCACAAGAAAATTATTTCTGCTACCTATAGATGAAAGTGAAGCTGGTAGGAAACTGTTCTCCTGTTCACCGTGGAAAACTAGCTTTTTGTGGTCTTTTACTTAGCATATGGAAATCAATTGTTAGAACCCTTTCTGTGGTGCATTCAGGTGGGGTCTTGCACTACAGTTCACACAGTGCATGTCTAGACTCCCCAGTTGTTGCATGAAACCTTGAAAAGGGAAGATAAAGACAATCTGTATGGTTGAGTGAGACCAGAGATACAAATATTTTACCCTCTAATTAGAAGACGGAAAATCCTTTTGGTCTCCCAGTTCTGATGTATACATATCCATTAGTGATATATTGCAATAATGATCACAATGATCACATATATCAGAGAAAAAGCAATAGCTAGGTGATGAGAGTATTAACCAGACAGTTGTTTATGAAAAAGTGCAGACCAGCAAGCTATAATGACCATTTCAGAAGCCACTTGCTGTTTCTCTGTGTATATATTGTCTATGCTTAGTATTAACTGGTGCTAACATTGAAGCTTAACTGCTTCCACTAATTCCCTTCAGTTCATGATTTTAACACGGAACATAATACTTTTTAGATGGAAATGCTGAAAAGAGAGAACATGGCTCAAATGGTCCATCTTTCTAAAAACATGCTGAATGGGAATAGTCAATATATCCAAACCAAAGCTTCATCACATTGATAAAAAAAAATAATAGTGCATTATTTTCATCACTAAGTGTAAATAAATAAAGCAGGCTACAGCATAATTCCTTTAACTCAGTGAGCATATTTTCTACACTCTTTAGGTGTCCTTGCCTCAGACTTGCCTGGCAGCTTGTGTCAAGATGACAGAACTGCATATACAAGTACACTGAGCCAAGAAAATGCAGTTGAGTTTTACTGCAATACTCCAAAATTTCAAGTCGGTAGAATGGTAGCTTCTGTAAAAGACAATTTAAAAATGCCCTCAAGACAAATCTGGGACAGCTCAGGTTCCTACGTGACAAAATAATTACCTAGAACATCAGTTATGATATTACAAACACTTCAGGCTGAAAACAAAAAGAAATGAACAAACAAAAAACAGTTAAAGCAACTCTAATCTTACGGCACTGTGTAGAAAGTGCACATGGGCCATATTACGCCATCTGTTTTGAAAGCAGAACACGAAATTAGCAGAGAGGTACCCTTAAAAGCCAGATGGTACAATGTGACCTGTTATTCTTGTTGAGTCTGGGAAAAAAAAAAATATTGTTTCATTACAGCTTATAAAGCTTACCTATGATCCACAAATCAATTTTTTAATTTGTTTTTGTCTTTCAGGTAGCTAAATATTTTCCTTAAAGCCTTCCTGATTGATGGAAAAAATGAAAAACATAGATCATGCTGCAGTCGCTAATTACCTTTTAGGAAAAAGGTAATGCATATTTTAACATTAATGCAGCAATGGCTGGAGAGAAATATGAAATACCTGTAAAGGACAGTGTCATGGTTTTATGATTTTTGGTACTGGTATTCCACATCATAACATCATGTAGTGCATTTAGAGTGAAAGAGTTAATGCTCCAGCTCCATGGATCATCGATAGTTCCGGGTATATCTGTCTCAGAAGAGAAGAAGAACTACATTCCCCAGAGGACATTGTGATGCTTTGCGTCTTTATGTATTTACACTCAGTGGGGAAGATAAAAACTGTCTGCGGTCACAGGACACTCTTTCCTTTGGGATGGACTCAGCAGTGGGTGCTCGCTGCCATCTCGCATTCAGCGTTAGCGTAAGGCCTTCAGTTTATCGGACACTCTCTCTTGCTCATTTTATTTGATTTATTAGCTTTAATTCCAATTCTATTGTATTATATTGTGTTATTTTGCTTTCTGATTTTTTTTTAGTAAATTAGTTTTCCTCCTCAGATCGTTGCCGCTGTTTTGTTTCTAGGCCCATCTCCCTATTCCCTTTTCCCTTTCCCCCTTCCCCTTTCCTGGGGCGTGGGTCCGTGGGTCCCCCGCACCAATCGTCACGGAACCGGGCCGAACCTGCCCGTAAACCGTTGACAGACAGTAATGCCATGTGGGTTGGTATCATGTCTGAGACTCCACCCTGAAGTCCATCACAGGGATGCTGTAACATCAATATGCAGTAGTTTCAGATTTTTCTAGGAAAATGTTTCTGGACTTAAATATTTATCATGAGGAATATAAGCCTTATTTGAGAATGTTCTGTTGTTTTTTTTTGTGGCTAGTAAGGCAAAGTTTGCAAAAATAAATTTATTTCATCTACAGCATATGAATAACAGCTGTGGTTTCTGCTTGAACTGAAGGAGTTCTTCCACTTGTACACAATAGACATTTTATGCAATGAAAATTTACCCACTGGCATAAGGCATACTCACAAATATTATCTACTTTTTAGTCATAAGGGAACAAGTAATTTAATCCTTATTCATTTGAAGGGTATTTAGCCAACAGTGTTCTGTTTTCATCTGGAATTGACCCAGGCTTCCTTCCAAAGAGAAACAATAAACCCATAATTTATCTGGTGTGCATAACATAAGACTTCATCTTCCTAAGGAACATTTATGTTAGTTACGCTGAGCATTCTTGCAACCATAATAATTTATGTTGCTAATTTTTATAATAGATTTCAGGAGTTGTGATTTTGGTCAGCAAGACTTACTGAGTTCACCCCACTGCAATAACTTTCATTCTGCCTTTGACAGGATGTCTAGAATATTAAGTTAATGTGTACCTGGCAGGTAAACCAGTTTGGTATGTGTCTTGTAGGAGAATTACTCTTTCATATAATGTCATCAATTTATTCTCTGTCAGTGTTTCCAGTCTCATATTTATATATATATAA
>VXAB01013890.1:11263-24299 GCA_013399175.1 Odontophorus gujanensis
ATATGAAATTATATATATATATATATTTTTCCTGGGCATGGGATTTGGCACAGATCTAGTTTCAAAGGGGCTATCTACCATTTTGGAGAACATTTTTTCTCCTTGACTTCATTGAAGATAAAACTGTGCCTGGGGAAATATCCAAGGAAGTGTTGTAGTAGGCGTTAACGAGGAGTCGGGATGTGACGTGATAGGACCTCCCTGCTCTGTGAATGACGTGTGACGTGTGCTTAAGGGGCATAGATGAAGCGGGATGTGTATATAAAGAACTGTCGTGCCTTAATAAATGCCATTTGCTATATCCTGATATTGGTGTCTGTGTCACAATGGCCCTGGCGAGGGAAGGTCGCAAGCCACTGGCGGACCGGACCTTGAGAGCGGGATCCACAATTAGTGCGTGCTTCCACAGGAAGTCTTTTAAAAAAATCAAAGGTGTTTCTGTAAGATGTTAAGCTTACAATTCATCACAAGA
The DNA here is from genome assembly GCA_013399175.1 of Odontophorus gujanensis. Lineage (NCBI taxonomy): Eukaryota > Metazoa > Chordata > Aves > Galliformes > Odontophoridae > Odontophorus > Odontophorus gujanensis. Next base: position 11,736 of record VXAB01013890.1, read on the forward strand.
AAACTCAGACAAAATATGAAGGTAAGGATATTTGCTGCAATCCAGATAAAAAACGTCTGCTCAAAATTTGTTAGGGAAAAGTCATAAAAGCAAGACACTGTTTCAGTTAAATAATTATAAATAGTGTTTAATATTCTAGCATAGTTTTATTCGGTCAATATCATTTCAATAGGGAAGCATCTTAAAAATTATTTTCTGTGTCATTTGATAAACTCTTAACCAATAATACAAAGAGAAAAGAAAACAGTGACTTCTGCAAAAGTTATCTCCTCTCCATTTTGAACTACTAATGAAGTCACTAACCTTTTCATGAAATTCATAGATGCATAGATACATTTGGTTGGAAAGGACCTACAAGATCATCTAGTCCAACCATCCTCCCATCACCATCCCTACCCACTAAGCTACTAAATCAAATCCCTTATCAACTCATCTAAATGCTTCTTGAACAGCGCTAGGGATGGTGCCTCAACCACCTCCCTAGGCAGGCCATTCCAGTGCCTGACCACTCTCAGAGAAAAAATGTTTCCTCAAATCTAATCTAAATCTTCCGTGGCGCAACTTGTGGCCATTCCCTCTCGTCCTGTCATTAGTTATCTGGGAGAAGAGGCCAACCCCCTCCTCATCACAACCCCCCTTCAGGAAGTGGTAGAGTACAATAAGGTCCCCTCTGAGCCTCCTTTTCTCCAGACTAAACAATCCCAGCTCCCTCAGCCGCTCCTCATAAGACTTGTGCTCCAGACCCCTCACCAGTTTTGTTGCCCTTCTCTGAACACGCTCCAGGGCCTCAATGTCTTTCTTGTAGTGAGGGGCCCAAAACTGAACACAGTACTCGAGGTGCGGCCGCACCAGAGCTGAGTACAGGGGGATGATCACCTCCCTGCTCCTGCTGGCTACACTATTTCTAATACAGGCCAGGATGCCGTTGGCCTTCTTGGCCACCTGGGCACACTGCCGGCTCATGTTAAGCCGAGCATCAACCAACACCCCCAGGTCCTTTTCCTCTATGCAGTCTTCAAGCCATTCTGCCCCAAGCCTATAGCATTGCATGGGGTTATTGTGGCCAAAGTGCAGGACCCGGCACTTGGCCTTATTGAACCTCATCCCATTGATCTCAGCCCAGCTATTCAGCCTATCCAAATCCCTCTGAAGGGCCTCCCTACCCTCTGGCAGATCAACACATCCTCCCAACTTGGTGTCATCTGCAAACTTACTGAGGGTACACTCAATCCCCTCGTCTAGGTCATCAATAAAGATATTAAACAAGATGGGCCCCAATACCGACCCTTGGGGGACACCACTCGTAACAGGACGCCAGCTGGACTTAACTCCATTAACCATTACCCGCTGGGCACGGCCCTCTATCCAGTTTTCCACCCAGAGAAGAGTGAACCTGTCCACACCACGGGCTGCCAGTTTCCTCAGGAGAATACTGTGGGAGACCGTGTCAAAGGCCTTGCTGAAGTCCAGGTAGACTACACCAACAGCCTTTCCCTCATCTACCAGTCTGGTCACCCAGTCATAGAAGGAGATGAGGTTTTCCCATTAGTATGGCCTACAGCTTCAGTAAGATGTTTATCCTTTAAAAGCTGAATATCTGTCATATTCCAGAAAAGTATCTCCATATTAAGACAAAATCTTAACCTTCTGAAGAAGTTTTTATCTCCTCTGTGTTCCTTTATACTAGGGACTGTGTTGTGCTCAAGACGTAAATTATGCTGTTCACTAAACTTAAATTAATGCATGAAAAACTGTATGGTAGTTTCTAGTGTAAATAGTCAAGCTTGAAGTCACAAAGCAGGTAAAAAAGGAGTATTTCTGCTGTTAGTTGAGTATTTTAACCTGCGTACAAGCTAAAAACATTGACTTAGGCTTGCTTCTTATCCACATTAAAAAATGTCTTGAAGAGAAAATAGAATGTAAATGCAAAATTCATGGATGACTTGACTACTAGTTACTGAATCATGGAATTAGTTAGGTTGAATAGGACTTCTGTGATTCATTTAGTCTGACACTTAAAACATACCCACTTAGAACAAGTTTATCAGGAGCATTCCCAGTTAAACTCTGATCACAACCAAGGACAGACCACCCACAATCCTTCTTTGACTCCGTTTACTGCTCATTGTGGTGAAGTTTTCTGAGGTGAAATTTCCTGTATCAGTGGACAAGTGAAGAGCCACTGATGCCATCTATCTTGACTTCAGTAAGGCCTTTGACTCAGTATTCCACAACATCCTCCTCCCCAAGTTGGAAAGACATGAATTTGATGGTTAGACTGTGCAGCAGATGAAGAAATGGTTCCAGGATCAAGTCAAGAAAGTGTTGGTAAATGTCTCAGTGTCTTTATGGAGAACAGTGACAAGTGGTGTCCCCCAGGGCATGGTGTTGGAACCTCTTTAATATCTTCATCAATGACAGTGGGGTCAAGTGCACCCTCAGAATGTCGTGGATGACACCAAGCTGTGGGATGTGGTCAACACACCAGAGAGATTTATTACAATGAGGGTGATGAGGCACTGGAACAGGTTGCCCAGCGATGTAGTTCATCCCTAGAGACTTTCAAGTCAAGTCTGGATCAAGCCCTGGGCCTGATGTAGCTGTGCATCTCCATATCCATTACAGAGAATTTGGACTGGATGACCTTTAAGGGTCCCTTCCACCCATAGCTAACACTATGCCTTCTGCCTCTCCTTTTTCAACTTGTTCTCCGACACTGACAGTGATGAGTACCCTTTAATTGAACTAAAATCACTATGCAGTACAGTCTGTCCTGCAACAGAATACGAACGAGATTTGGGGACAGCACACTGGTATCAGGATCATTTAGTTCTGTCTCCTGGTCATTCTTTCATACACAGAAAAAAGTACAGTGCTGTTATTTCTGCATTATGTATAGTTCATTTAAATAAGAAATACAAAATTACTTGGTTAAAAAAAGAAGGCAAAACCTGGAAATAACAGGAGTGCTTTTCTACTCGCTTTAAGGAAAACAAACAAACAAAAAAAAATCCAGCCAACCAAGCAAATAAAAAAACCCAACTATCATCACAATTAAGACCTTAAAATGCTATTTTTTTCCCTTTTATTCTCTTTCATGAAGATCACAGACAACAAGGAGTTTTATTCTCATTTATATTGTAATGAAAAATATGTTTTAAAAACTTAAGTTGCAAAGACAAAATAAAATCCCATTTAAAATTTAATCCCAATAAAAAAACAAAATTTTTATTAGGTTTTTACAAAACATTTATTAGGTAATGAATAGATACATTGGTTAATAGTACTAATGGTAAAAGACAGTGGGAATTCCTTTGTGACCACAACTACGTGCTCCGGTGAAAGTCAGACTAACATTCCGAAGTTGTATTGGAATTGTATCTAGTGATTTGTGCTTACACATATGAAATTTCAGGCTTCCTTAAGCAGAAGTCAGAATTAAAAACAATACCATTGCAAGGACAGGGTCAGTAACAGGATGAGAGGCAATGGGTATGTGAGGTGAGTACCTGAATGAATAATACCCTGAAAGGCGATAACCAAAATGAATAGCACCCAAACAGTATAATCAAGATGGGTAGTGTATTTTTGGACAGGTGATCCAGACTGTATAAAGACACCCAATAATATAGGAAAGACTCAGCTAGTCACTGAAGTTTGAGGCTCACCTGGAACTCCATACAGGAGGGATCTCCAACAAGAGATCCTTCCACAGTGGTGGTCAGTCCTTAAATGGGGTCTAGGAGAGGTGGAGCCAGACTCCACCCCTTCTGGTCACACAGGTGAATTGCCTTCACCTGTGCTCCTGCGGCTGACTCAGTGCTCGCCTCAGGTGATCAATCAGTGGTTCAGGCTGTGATTCAACAGTTCCCATACAGGGTACAAACTGAAACACAAGATTTTCCATCTGAACACGAGTAAAAATTTTACTGTGAGGAAAACAGAGCACTGGAACAGGTTGCTTAGAGAGGCTGTGATATTTCCGTCTCTGGAGACATTCTAAACCCACCTGGATGCTTTTCTGGGCAACCTGCCGTAGCAGAGGCGTGGACTGGATGATATCCGGAGGCCCTTCTAACAGCTGAATCGATTTTGAAACTCTCTGATTTGTGTGATATGTAGATGTCAAAACAGCAGTGTTTGGATTAACAGATGCAGGAGCATCAGGACTGTCAGCAGGAGCAGACTGTTTTGTGTTGTAGATGAGATAATAATTCACAGATAATCATTTAATTGATGGATTCAGCTATTTCTTTCTGTTGATACAAGGCTCTCTATAGTTTGTATTTCAGAGTCCTTCTGGCCACTTCTCTTTACACAAGGATGGAAGGACTCTGGTGACAGGCTGCAAGGATTTGAACTACTTGGTGAGAAGTAGATGGGAAGAATCAAGGTCATGCTGATCTTTTAAAATCTATATTTTCCTAGGCTTCATAGACCTTCCCCAACTCAAATTTAGAAATGTGTTTATTGTCCGGCTAGAAAGCTGCAGTTTTGCCATATTAGGTAGCAGATTGTGTTTCAAAAGGGTTCCAGGTTTCAAGGGCATTTCATCAAGCTATGTACATTCCATGTGAGAAAAACTATTTCCACATGTGGTCCCTATACTTGTCTTCTACCAAAATATGCAATAGCAACATAACAGAATAAAGAGATCCCTGAAAACATAGCCTCTAAAAGTTTTACAGGCAAGAAAGCAAGAAAACAAACTGATCTTGTGCTGTCAGTTTCCCTGAAACTTTTAACTCCCTCCCACTTCCCCTGTTAAGGGATTGAGCTCTCCATTGGCAGCATGGACTTCTGCAGATTGATGAGGAAGATGATCACAATGGTGCAAAACAAATGGTAAGAGACTGCATAAATGAAAATTGTTTATTCTCTGAGGACAAAATTGCAAAATAGATGAAGTGATTTAAACAGCAAGCAGAGAAATGAGAAGTAAAATTAATTTCGCCATTATTTCTATGCATTCACAGAGAATAACAACATTAAGAGACTATATTGTGTGCTTTTATGAAGGAGATGAGTAAGACATTCTCAGATCTTGATTTAAATTACAGTAAAATATAGATGAGGCATCTTTCATTAACAGATAGAATACTTCATGAATAGAAAATCCTCAAGATTTTTTATTCCTACAAACCAAGTACCATTCTATCAATTATGAAAGATTAACACTTAACAAATAGCTACATTTTTTCAAAATTTCTGTAAGGCAGCCTTATCAGCAAAACTGATATGTAGGACAGACCTTTTGTGGTTTTGTTTGAAGGTAGAGATAGTGATAGGTATGCTAATATAAATATCTATGACATCTATTGTCTCAGTGACTCAGTGATTAAAACCCGTGATTCAGTTGAAAGATTGGTTTTACTGTTCAACATTAATATAGGTAGCAAAATGTATCTATTCTTTCCATTTCAAATTCAAAGGAGAAAGAGTTTCCTTGATAGAGATGAAGATCTATATAACAAAATTCTTAAAAAGACCAGGGTCTATAAATTTCAGCACTAGAGTAGACGGTTGAGAAATTACAATAAAATTGATAATCTAGACAGTCACATCTCTTACCATGAAAAAAGTATTTTTTTTAACAATAAAAAGGAGTAATGCAAAAAATATTTCAACTAAATCCAGTGATGATCACTCCCACTAAAGTCTACTTTTCAAATTTATTTTAGCAACAATAAAAATTTGAGTATTCAAGCATTAGTTTCATAAATGTCTAGAAAGTCTAAATTAGACTAACCTCTGACAGTCAGATGAGGAGTGACACTCAAATGTTTATGAAACTTGTACCTTGTGCCAGTTTTCTGCATTTTCAGAGACAAAATGGGAAAGGTACTTCAACATCAGCCTTGATTTTGTAGATCTGAATACAATTGTCTTCTTGCTACAAAGAGCCCATCTCATCCTTTTAAATTAGGCTTTATTCTGTGTTTGTATAGAACCCAGAATATTTCTAGTCTTTTTTTTGTTGCAAGACCCATTTTACAGAGGAGATTTTTCTAATTTTCCAGGGATTCATCAACTCCTACTTAAACTATGTGACTTTGGCATGTGGTAGACTTCTGTACCGATTCTTAATATTTTCACTTGAGAAATTCAAACAGTGTTGGTAGACTGAGTCAAACTAGGAGAAGAAGTAGATTTAATCACTTCTACACTGACACTGCCTGATATTGCTATAGCAGGAATGACCCATTCCAGAAACGCAGAAGATAGCATAACCCAGTGTCAGTGGTTTGCGGGCTGGTTTTACCCCGATACTGTGATGACTGGGGCAGGAGACCCCTGGGCCCCTGCTCTGGGGAAGAGGAAGAGGGAAAGGNTGAGCATCTGAGAGACCAGAGCGGAGGAGCCCAGGTTCACCCGTCCTCTTACTCTCCCTCTCGGTGGTGCGGTGCTTCCGGGAGCACAGATATGCTCAGAGCCTGCGCGGGTTGCCCCCCCTCCCTGGCTCCCTTCCTTCCGGCGCGCCAGTGTTTGAACGAGAGGCGGCTGCATTCCTTAACCTAACGGTCGCAGGGAGGGATGAGTTCATTCCCCTTATCTCTAATATCTCTTTCTGTAGTGCCTCTACCTCAAATAAAGGCTCTGTCACTGCCTTTGCTTGCTTTACACTTCCTCTGTGTATAACGAAAAGGAGGCACATTCACCTGATTCATTAAATGCTCTTAATACAAATTTAAGCTAGACTGAGCTCAAAGGAGTATGTCCTATCATAGGAGAATTGTACTGCACAGAAACCTCAGACAGTACTGTGTGCCTGCAGTCACATTTACCAATAGATGTAGGGACTTAATTGAGAAGTGAGAAATATGTATGAAGAACCAAGCTTTCTAGGAGGATATAACTACTTTGTTGTTTTCCTTTTGAAATTTAAGAGCAATATCTGTCTGCACTTGTGGCATGTTCCTAATGTTCCTTTTACGGACAGAGAAAGGAACATTATTCCCCTTTCCTGGGGCATGGGTCCATGAGTCCCCCGCACCAATTGTCATGGAACCAGGCCAAACCTGCCTGTAAAGTGTTGACAACTAATCACCACCTGCCTTTCTTGGAACCATGGTCTTGCTCTCCAGATCAGAAAAATTTGAAAATAGCATTGTGAGTCTGCTGAAAAATCAACTGGAGCTAATGGATAGGTTGGTAGTTCTCTGATTCCCAGCTCTTCATAGAACTTGAATCTCAAATGCAAATCTGGTCAGTATTCACTGACTTGAGTACTACAGGTCATTGCTGAATGAGAAGATAGTGCTCCTCAAGGTTGTATTGCTTGAAGAAAATTCTGCATGCCTGGTAGGCAATAAAGCTTTCCAGTTTTCCCAGGTTTTCCACTAGTTACGTATTTGGCATCTATGTCCTAAGAAGCAATAACTAACAGTACTAAGATTTTCCCTTTGAACTTGTCCTTGACTTTAGAGGGGGAAAACACTAAATAGTAAAATAATTTGTTGTTATTTTGGGAGTGTAAAATGAAAATAATTGTTTATTTCTTCACTCAGTTTAACTGGTTGCATGCAAGTTAAGGTTATCAAGAAAGTACACATAACAAAAACAAGTTAATTGGGATGTTCGCACTTCAGTTCTCTCAGTGTTCCAGAGAGCTCTTTTCAATTTTAGAAGAAATAATACTAGTTACATTAAACATTGAAGGAAATGGTCTAGAAACAAGAGGAAAAGAATATGAAAATCATCAAAAAATGAAGAGTAGCTTGATCCTAATTATGCCATTCATTATCAGTAGATATATTCAAATATATGTGTATATACAGGGATATAGTGAATAAAGAATCATTATCAACACCATGTTTATCAAGATTTTAAGTTATTCAATGTTGATTTGAGTCATATGCTACTAGAAAAACAACAGTACAACTAAAAATCATATATGAGACAAAATTAGAATTTACATAATTTTTTTTTCCTCTCAAATTCCATTACATCCTTATGAAGAATTCTTTATATTTTCCTGTAATATTTCCAGAAATGTTTCTTCTCAGAACAACTTCTTAATGTCTTGCCAATAATAAACCAATGTAAGCTTTTACAAACTTAATGAATACTTCAGTGATTCTGATTACAAATCACTTTTGTAAATCAGAAATATTAACATCCTATTAAGTACATGCTTATAAAAGTTCTTTGCTACTAAATGCCTAACAGTTCATTGTTTTAATTTCTCTGAGGCAACATATGTGAGCTATTTTTCTACTGTAGTACAACTGATACTATGTCTGTAGAGGAAAAGGCGTTTCTTCTTCTGGAGAGGAGCTGTGTAGAGAGGGACCTGGGTGTTCTGGTGGACGACAGCTTGACCATGATGAGCCAACAGTGTGCCCTCATNGTAGGGAACCTGCTTTTTCAGGGCGGTTGGACTCAATGATCTCTAGAGGTCCTTTCCAACCCCTATGGTTCTGTGATTCTGTGATTCAAAAGATAAGCATGACATTATTTTGTATTCCATGGAACGAGAGACAGATAATATTCATGAGATCATTAGGGTATGAATTAATACCTCACTGACATAAACAGTTTTGATTTGGCCATTACTTTGCTGGCCTTCTTTTTCCCTTTTGTATTCCATTGTTCTGATTATATAAACTAAGCATCAGCATAAACTTTTTTTCTTTCGGATACTACTGTTGCTTATACTTCACTATTAGTAGAACTGGAAGCAGAATTAAGTTGACAGAGAATGTATGTGAACACAAATTACTGCTTGAGTCTTGTAATGTATCCAGTGTAAGAAAGAGATGATGGTTGTGGAAATGCTCAGGGGTTTGTTTATTGCATAAACCCTTCAACTCATATTCACAAAATATTATAAAATAAAGGTTGAGGTAGATAAAGCAGTAAGTTGGGCAATATACATTTCATAGACAGTCAAGCAAATCACGGAATCACAGAATGGTTTAGGTCCAAACCACTTGTTCAAACAGAGACACGTAGTTGCCAAGGACCATGTCCAGATGGCTTTGGAATAACTCAAGGAAGGAGACTCCAGAACACTGGGCAACTTGTACCAACACTTGATTATCCTCACAGTAAGGAGGTGTTTCCTAATATTCTGTGTTACATTTTGTGCCCATTTTCTCTTGTTCTGGCAAGGAGCGTCTGTGTAAAGTGTCTGACTATGTTTTCTTTGCAGCCTCTCCTCGCTGATTCCCCACTGAGATTTTTCTTCTTCAGTTTGAGCAGTCTCACCTCTCTCAATGTTCCCTAAAAGCAGAGGTGCTCAGCTGCTTTCATCGTCTTTGTGTCCCTTTGTTGGACTCCCTCCAGTAGTTCCATGTCAGTCTTGCACTGGAGAGCTCAGAACTGAACAGAGTACTCCAGGTGAGCTTCACAAATGCTGAGTAGAAGGGAAGGATAGAATCATAGAAAAATTGGGTTGGAAGGGATCTTGAAGATCTTCTAGTTCTAATACCCCTGCCATAATCAACATTGCAATTCATTAGATCACGTTGCCCCGAATTCTGTGCAATCTAGTTTTCATTGTCTCCACCTCTCTGCACAACTAGTGCCTTACCACCCTTTGATTAAAGAATTTCCTCTTGACATCTGACTTAAGTATCCTTTTATTTTTTATTTTAAAACCATTACCTTTGTCCTATCACTATCAGATCATGCAAAAAGTAGGTCTTCATCTCATTTTTAAGCTCTTTTTAAATAATGAAATGAGACAATAGGATCTCCCTACAGCCTTCTCTTCTCCAGTCTGAAAAAGCTCAACTTCCTCAGCCTTTTCTAATAGTATTGTTGCTCCAGCTCTTTGATGACCTTCACAGCATCCCTTTCATGACCTTCACAGCATCTTCTGGACCCAATAATTCCATATCTTTTTTGTGCTAGGGGGCCCAAATCTGGATGAAATACTCCACACAGGATCTCACAAGAACAGACCTCTCTTGACTCACTGGCAATACTTTTCCTAATGTATCCAAGACCAACGTTAGTCTTTTGAGTGGTAAGGATGCTTTGCTGGCTGATGTTCAACATAGTGGCCAGCTTGGTTTCTAGCTGAGTGACTCCCACCAAGTGCTAATGCCTGTCTGATTATTCCTTGGTTGGTGCAGTACTTGGCATTGCTGGACTCCATGAGGTTCATGTCAGTCTATTTCTCTAACCTTTCAGGGTTCTTCTGGGTGATTTGCAGGCACATTGGCCTCTTCTCTTAACTATGTGTCATCTACAAACTGATTGAAGGTACTCTGCACAAGTGCCCAGACCAATAATGAAGATACTAAGCAGGACTGAGTGAGTACTGATACTTATGGTATACTTGCCTATGGTTTCTGAGTAGACTTTGTATTACTGATCACAGAATCACAGGGTCTAGAAGGGACCTCTTGAGATGTCTAGTCCAACCCCCCAGTTAAAGAAGGTTCTTTAAGGCAGGTTACATGGGAAAGTATCTAGGTGGGTTTTGAGTACCTCAAGAGTAAGAAACTCCATAGCCTTTCTGGCAGCTTGTTTCGATGCACTGTGAGCCTCAAAGAAATTTTATTTCCCTCGTGTTTGTATGGAATTTACTGTGTCCCAGTTAGTGTCTAGTACCCTCTTTCCTTTTGTAAGGCAACATAGAAAAGAGTCTGGTCCCACTCATTTGACATCCACTCCCTAGATATTTCTAAGTGTCAATAATATTCCCTCTCATTCTTCTCCAAACTCTATTGTCTGAAGTCTCTCAGTTTTTCTTTATAAGGGAGATACATCTGGACTCTGATAATCTTTGTGACCCTATGTTGGGCTCTTTCTGGCAGTTCTCTGATTTTCATGTACTGTGGAGCCAAAAAGAGATGCAGTACTCCAGGTATGGTCTCACCAGGACAGAGAAGAGGGGGAAGATAATCTCCTTCAGCCTGCAGGCCACACTCTTTTAATGCTCCTTGGGATACCTTTGGCCTTTTTGATTACAAGGGCACACTGCTGTCTTATAGTCAACCTGTTGTCCATCAGGGTGCCCAGGTCCTTCTCTGTGGAACTCTTTTCCAGCAAGTTGGTCCCTCACCTGTACTGTTGTGTGCAGTATAGGTTCCTTCCCAGGTATAGAACTCTACATTTACTCCTGTTGAACCACGCTCTGGATTCAGCCATTTACCCAGTTTTCTATACATGTCATTTTCTGTTGATTCAGCTCATATAAAAACAGCTTGTATATGAATACTATAGAGAAGACGGTGTCAAATGTTTTATGATTTATTTTATGTTTTATGTTTTATTTTAGACAATATCCACTTCTCTCTCCTCATCTATCAAGCTAGTCATTTCATTATAGAACTTTTCCAAGTTGGTCAGTAATTACTTTCCTTAGATGAATTCATGTTGACTACTACTGTTGCTTCTCTTGCTTTTCGCTATATTCATAATAAGCTACTCCATCACTATGCTTGGGATCAAGGTACTGCTGAGTTCTATGGGTCCTCTGTCTTGCCCTTCTTGAAGATATGACTGATATTTGCTCTCCTTCAGTTTCCAGAAATGGCCTTATCTGAGTTGAAATGATGAACTAACAGTGAACATCTTCTAGTTCCCTGAGCACTTGTGGGTACATCCCACTGTGGTGTATGGCATTATACATGTCCAATTTGCTTAGGTACTTCCTGACCTGAACCTCTTCCACCAAAGAGCACAATGGATGGATTTTCCTGACAGCAGAAAATACTGAAGACATATTAAATCTGAAGCAGTGAAAAATTCTGGAGCAGATCACACATTTATTTTTGTACATGGCTAAACATGCAAAAGACCATGTACTCTGTCACCACCATACTGAGAACTATGGTGGTGTGGCACATTTATATCATTTTATTGCTTGCTGTGGAAGATCCTCTTGCAAGATTCCTACACATCTCACTGGCAGCTGCAAATATGGAGTATTTGTTTCTGTGGAAATTACAACAGCTACAAAAAGCAAAATAACACTATTTGATAGAGCAAATGTGATGTAGTTGTCAGAGCTGTTGGTTTGTGCAAGATCTGGGAAATCCAGAAGGATCACCCTTTTCCAACCTCCAAAGACAGTGCACATCACTTTACCTACTGCCAGCTGCCTCTTGGACCTTTTCTTTGATGAGAAATTCAAATTTCACTACTACATGCACTGCTTTTTTGACTGTGGCTCATAGTGGTGACACCAGATATCTTCACCAGTAATGATGCAATCCACAATACAGTCACTTTTAGCCTCATGTTGGTTCAATACGACAATCTTGAATACAGCATTCTTTCTGTTCCTGTGTGAGCATTTGTAGGATCCACTTGGTGAAAACTTTGTGATATTCCAACATTGCCACCATTGTTTCCAATGCACTGACGCCAATATTCAGCTGATCAAGATGCTCTTAATTTCATGGTTCAACAGTTGTGAATGGCCATCCATAACATGGCTTGTCTTTCATGTCACTACTGATGCTGCTGAAGTGCACTGCCCACCACCTCCCTGTGCTCATATCCACTGTTTGGTCTCTATAAATGTTCAGCAAATATCAGTGAATGTTAATGGGTGTTTTTTTTTTTTTTTTTTTTAATTCAGTTACATTTCCTTGCTTCTTATGT
>VXAB01013890.1:28353-42982 GCA_013399175.1 Odontophorus gujanensis
GGTGGATCCCATCTGGTCCCATGGACTTGTGGCAGTTCAGATGGAGAAGCAGGTCTCTGACTGTCTCTGCTTGGATCACAGGGGGTGCATTATGCACTCCGTCCCAGACTTCCAGGTCAGGGCAAAAAGTACCCTGAGGATAACTGCTCTGTCTATTAAAGACAGATGTGAAGAAGGCATTGAGAACCTCAGCCTTTTCCTTATCCTCCGTGGTTACATTCCCTGCCACATCAAGTAAAGGAGAGAAATTCTCCTTAGTTCTTCTCTTGCTGTTAATATATTTGTAAAAGAATTTTCTCTTCTCCTTTAATTCAGTAACCAGTCTAAGTTCGAGCTGGGCTTTTGCATTTCTAACTTCCTGCCTGCAAATTTTGACAAGTTCTCTGTAGTCTCCCCGAGTAGCCTGTCCCATCTTCCAGAGGACATTACAGATAAACCAGAAGACATTACAGATAAAGTGCAAAATTTCTCTGACAAATTCTAAAACCATGTTTAAGTCACCTAACATCAGATCTCAGTTTAAAAAAAAAAAGTTCTTCTGTTTAAAGTTGGTGTTTTGTTTTGTTTTGTTTTGTTTTCCTGAAACAATCTTCTTAATACTTTTCAGGAATATTGGACTTTTCCTGTCTGGGTTTTTCTCTAAACTGCAATGTTCCTCTGTAAATAGTTCTTGTGTTTTCTTCTTTGTTATTGTTATCTTCTGAAATAAAAATACAGCACCAAATTCTTTGCCCTACTGCACAACTTTTCCCTTCACTCTGGACTAAATTAACCCAATTCTGTGCTTTTTAAATAAGTAATCTAAGGGTAGCCACTTGATCCTAGTTTATTTCAAATGATACTTATTCATGCCTTCGGTCTTGTTTCTCAGTCTGTCCTTGATCCCTTGCCAAGGTCCCCTCTGTGAATTTCCCTCCTCCTTCAGCTCTTCAGCCACTTCATTCTCTTTTCCTTCTGTTCACATTCATTCTTGGCTGCACATCACAGTTTACTTAAGGTTGTGATTTACTGTTTCCTGTCATCAAATCCCTAACTTCCATCATAATAATGCAGTGGTGTTCAAATAAAACAAAAGTGTATTAAAAAGTTGTCAATCACAGTTTTCAGTGTAGCAAAGAAAATAAGCTTTCCTCTCAGGAGTGGTCTTGAAAAATGATCTTTGTAAGTAATAGTTTTTTTCTTTCAGGCTTCTGGAAGAAATGTGCTTGTTTCATGCTCAGAAGAACATGGGCACAAATAAAATATTTTTATATATACCATATAACTCTAGCCTTATTTCTATTTAAAAAAATCAGACTACTGAAAAATAAGGCATTTCAAAATAGTCATTAGAAGAAGAATGATGGATTTGCTTTAATCTTTGCAGTCTTTTTGTTTTCTGCAAAATATTCAATGAAAAGCTCTTTGGTCTTCAAAACTATTCCAAGAAAAGGCCAGCATAATGCAAGTCTTATTCAGATGTGTTACTGTAAATGCTTGAAACTAATTCTACAAAGTTGTAAGAATAGTTTGATTTCCACCGCACTTGATACAAATTTGAGTTCTCCTGCAAGAAGAAAAATAATGCCCTCTGATGTGTGATCTAAAAGAGGTCTGTGAGTCTTGTGAGAGGCAAGTGGTCTGTGAACTTCAAATATGGAACTGAGGATTACTGTACTTTCAAAGGTACTGTAACCTGAACTACTGATTTGGAGAGGTATTGTATATACCATATTATACATGATATACTGTGTATAGCAAAAATACCTTTTTTCTCCATGATTCTTGGACTTTCTTGAGCTTTCTCTCTACCCTAAATCCCCTGTGTCTGACCTCAAGTGATGTCTGGATCCAGTTTTGAATGTGGTTGTTTAAGAATTCAAATCCTGGTATTTTTAAGACCATGAGCTGTACTTAACGAAAATGTAGAAACAAATATTTATGACCAAACAATAACATTTGTGAAAGACAAGGTAAATCAACAGAAGATAAATGCTCAGAAGTAATATTTGTGAGAATCATGTGTATTGACTTTTGTTCCATCTTTTCCTGGTATTTGGTCTGGAAAACTAAACTCAGTTTTTGCAGTTGTAATACTGAAATAACTCCTTTTTCTTAACGAAGTACCTACATTTCAGAGCTTTTTTGCTATAGCCAGTAAAGAAAATGCTGGATTTTGGCCTTGTTCCCTAGGACTAAGTGAAAATTAGATACCTTTAGTGATTTTTTGACATACATGAGGTATAGGTTTTGCTTTTCATTTACAGGAACATTTTTTTACTGCTGTAGGGAATATGCCATGGAGTCAAAGTCCACTAAAGAGTTGTTATGAAAAGCTGAGGTGAAGACCTTTCTTTTCTTGATCTTCCCATTCTCCTGCAAATAGATCTGGGGGTTGTACCACATTATAGCCTACTCTCAGATACTCTTCATAAAGAAGAAATTATTCAGAAGCAAATTAACACAGTTGCACTGGTCTCTTAATTTTTATTTTCTATAGCTTTCCATATGAGCTAGAAATGATGGTAATTATGTTTTGTACTTTAATAAAATAAAAATGTAAAGCATTTTACACTTCAGAAGTGCAAAAGACATTCGGTGTGTTCCAAAAGGAACGGTAAGGAAATTTTATCAGCTAATTCCAAGAATGTAAGCCTTGAATTAACTGA
The DNA here is from genome assembly GCA_013399175.1 of Odontophorus gujanensis. Taxonomy (NCBI): domain Eukaryota; kingdom Metazoa; phylum Chordata; class Aves; order Galliformes; family Odontophoridae; genus Odontophorus; species Odontophorus gujanensis. Next base: position 31,002 of record VXAB01013890.1, read on the forward strand.
ATCCTGTAAATGCTTGAGATTGCTCACTGTCCAGTTCTAATCTTTATGTTCTTTGGGAGTTAGGATTGTTTTAATAGAGACAATGTTAATACACTCAGTAATAGGAATGAGTTCATAAGACAATCAGGAACAAAACAAAAGGAAACAAAAGCATTCCATTAAAACCTAACTTTTCAAAGTAAAACTTACTTTGTGCAAATTCTGTTTCCATAAGTATTTCAGAGATCTTCACAGATGCAGCACTTATCCACGGGATCTTACTGTCAACTCTTGATGAATTAAATTATCATTATCAACATATATAGGTATCCAAAGGCAGGACCACTACCTGAAAATCATGTGAGAACTCATATCCATGAGTAAAATATAATAAAAATTAAAACTGTTGATTTGAAATGACAAAATATTCCAGAAAATTTACCATAATTTTCACTATGCTGTTATATACACATTGTCTCATATCTATGCTGTCCTTTGCCAAGCTGCCATCACAAACAGTCCTTCTGGATGCGAATGTAAATATGAATAAGCTGCAGATAAAATAAAATCAGATCTGACATCATTCCTTTATATCTCTTTACTTTTCACTGAAAATAGAAATTCATACCATTTTGTTCTTATTTCATTATTTCAAACTATTAAATTAATAGTCATGTGTAAAGAAATTTAATCAAACAGAAATAACCTACAACAAAATTATGCTGGCAAAGTCACCACTGAATTCTATAAAAAGATATTGCACAAGCCCTTGCTGAAAAGATAATAAACTTATAAGTATTTGTGTTTTGGTTTTCATTTTTGTTTTGTCAATATTCTGGTGTATAATGCAGTAGGAATAGGTAAATGTCAGTAGTGAAGCATAAAAAACCATGATTTTTTAGGAAAATCTGTTTCTATATTTAAAATTTCAGATTATTCAGACCATAACATTCTTTTTATTCTTAGATCGTCTATCTCATAATATAATTAAGCCTATTTGAAAAGATATATATGAAGCCTACCAAATGTGACTTCCTTGTAGAACATTTTTTTTCTTTTTTTCTATACTCCATAAAATAACATCATTTCTAAGGCTGGTAAGCATCTCCTGAGATGGGGTACTGTCCCTCCCTGGCACTCATGCAGGGTTGAGCAGATTGCTTAGATGTTTGTCAAGGCAGGGATTGAATATCTCCAAGCATAGAGACTCTACAGCTACTCAGCCAGCTCAGCTGATAGATTTTGTTTCTTTAATTACTTTGCTAGAATTCCTAAATGGTAAAGTCACTCGTATACAAAAATTGTTTTCTGAACACAGAAATAAAATAAAATTATTTGCTCATGTTAAGAAAAGTAAAATTATAAAAATACTTCCAGATATCACATCCCAAATTTGAACTGCATTTGGTTCTGATGAAACACTTTGATATTTTAAAGTTACCCTTTGCTTTTCCACTCCTAGAAAACAGCTTTAATTTTTATAAATGTGAATAAGCAGATCAGTTTTCTCACTGTGACCACTTCTGTTGCTACTGAATTCTGCCCAAATAATGTATTTAATAAAATGCCTCTTTTCATTTCAATCAGATCATTAGCTCCTTACTTTTTTTACCTCATTCAACTTCAATCTATATAGTACCTCATTATTTTTTTTTTCACTTTAAACCCAAGTTTCTCTGTTATTTTCAGATTCTACTGTCAACGGTTTACGGGCAGGTTCGGCCTGGTTCCGTGACGATTGGTGNATAGCAACACACTGCCTTCATTTGGATGCTTTTCCTTTAGTCTTCTGTCTGTGCAAGTTTTGTTTTAATTTCAGAGTCTTCTTCATGGACCAATACTCTGAGAACAGTTTCCCAGCGAATCTTCATTTTTCTCCCACTCATTCATTCTTGTAAACACTTACTGAAACCTCCTTATTCTGTAAATAACTTCAGTTACTGTGTAGGCATTATAGCACAGTTAATGTTTCAGAATAGTATTTGTCAGTGTTGTCAGTGTTCATCTGAGCACTTGAATGAACTTGCATAAACTATTAGATACTCCTTTTGTAATTATAATGCACAAGTATTCTTGCAGAACAAATCAGGAAATGAGCATTTTCTAAATCTGTGAATTTAAACATGCAATAAATTTCAAAATGCTTAATTCTTATGCACAGAAACACTAATGAAATATTTTGCTTTTTTAAACACAAGGTTCTTTATATAAAAACATAAAAACTTTGAGTTTAGGAAGTTTTATCCCTACATTATAATTAGGAAACTGAAACACATTAGTTAAAGTTATACTTCTAAGTGTGTAAGAGTGAAGGACTAGTTACTGTCTGTGAAGATGCTAGATGGGAAGGCCATGTACATTCAGATTTATGGTCTTTTTCTCATTCCTTCTTTGTTTTTAAAGCAATGTAAGGGCATTCAGCAGTCCCCCAGAGTACTTTAAAATCAGTATGTTTTTGGAGACATGAAGAGGCATGGAAGCTTTCTGGACTAATATTGCAGGACTACCCATGGTGGAACAAGTCAAAATGTATTACTACTAGTCCATTCTGCTTGAACAATTGCTCTGTGATATAATGCTACCCATAGTAAAATAGCAAAAGACTGATAATAGATCCATGAAAAATCTGAAAGAGTTTTACAAGTGTCTTCAAAACCCCAGGTTAAGCTTAAGTGCTGGCTTGTGATTCTGAAATGGCATGGAACAGACTCAGGTGTGATAGGCATTTGAAATGTTTCACTCAGGAGTCCAAGTGGAAGTCTTTAGACTTCTAGCCTGTATTAAAGATGGTAGGAGGAAAATCACCTCCGTTTTTAGTACAAAATAAACAAACGTGTCAGTAAATTCTCATTTAAATTTCCTTTGGGTAACTGATTAGTAATTTGGATAAAGTAGTGCTGCTAAACTGGAGCTTCTTGAAGGACTGTGAAATATGGCAGTCCTTGCAAGTGGCAGAGCTAACGAAGCCATCAGACTTGGTGATCAGATCTAGACAGGATCAGTTTATGCAAGGCAGGTACTTCAAGACTAACTTCAGCTCATCCTCTGATGATAACCCACTTTGTGGAAGAGAGAAGAGCTGTGGATGCTGTTTAGGCAGACTGCAGCAAAGCATTTGATGTTGCTTACCAGTCTTCTGAAGAAAATAAGCTGTCCCAGCTGAAGTCACTGGATGCACAATCAGCATATGAAGTAGCGGCTTAGAATACAATGTTCTGGGGGTAGAGTACAAGACTTGTCATACCAATAGTTAATTTATATGTATGTATGTTTGGAAACGGCTGCAGGAGCAGGGAGGTCACAGTGATATGTACGAGCACAGTTTGCATGGCAGCACAGACTATACACTCATGGAAAAGTATTAGATGTTGATAGGAGGTCACGATGTCCCTGGGCCAAGTGACAAACAACTCAAGGTGGACGAGAACTGCTTCAGCTGAGCAACCCAAGTTGCTAAGACGTCTATGGGAAACCTCTGCGATTATGTTGTTCAGCCTACCTTCAGTGAAGAGGGCCTCACAGGACTGCTGATAATTGTAACTACAGGTATTTTTAGAGTAAGCTGTCCNGTCCTTATATAGAGATAATTCTTACGTGTGTACTTTTTTTAATGCAAGGAATTAGATACTTTGAGATTTCAGAAAGTAAAGAAAAATGTTCTGCTTTTTTTTTTCCTTTTCCAAAGAAATTTGTCATTCTTCAAGGGGAAATGACTCTGTGGGTGATTAATAGAAAAGAACAAGATTCTTTGTACAATTGCTTCTGAGTGTTTAACTGGTAGGTAGTAACAACAAATACATTAGAGATTGATTTTTCAAACAGAGCAGCATGTTCCTTGCACTGTAGAAGAACTCTGGTTATGTACACAAGTAATTAGAAAAACTAAACTGATGTACAGTGATGTAAGCAGATATTATCTCACTTTCCTTACTTATAGAGAGGTAAGTGTACTCCTTGAGTATTCAGCTTCAAATATAAAAGCAAACATTAAAGGTTGAAGACAATTTTAAAGTAGATTGGCATTTCCATCCTTACTGCTCATATGTCTTCCAACAGAATATCCATCGTTTACTGAGGCAAGGAACTGAGGACAAAAAACAAACAACCCTCTCCCCCCTCCCCCCCCCCAACAACAACAACAAAACAAACAAACAAACAAAAAGGCTGAGGTTCTCAATATCTTCTTTATGTTTGCCTGTAAAATCAGACCGGTTATCCTCAGGGCATTCTATCTCCTGACCTGGAAGTCTTGGATGGGAAGCAGAATAAGCTCCCCCCCAGTTCAGGTGGAAACAGAGACCTACTACTGTACCCAGACTTCCAAAAGTCCATGGGGTCAGATGGCATCCACTCGAGGGTGATGGTGGAGGTGACAGCCAAGCCACTTTCCAGGTCCTGCTTGACCAACCTGATCTACTTTTATGATCAAGTGAAGCACTGAGTGGATGAAGGAAAGGCTGTAGACCTAGATTTCAGCAAAACCTTTAACAGCCTCCCCCAATATTCTCCCAGAGAAACTGGCAGCTTGTGGTATGGACAGGTACACTCTGCTGGGTAAAGAACTGGCTACATAGCGAGGTACAGAGAGTAGTGGTGAATGGAATCCAGTTAGTGACTGTTCACAAGTGGTATTCCTCAGCGATCAGTACTGGGGCATGTCCTATTTAATATCTTTATGAAGATCTGAACAATGGAATTGAGCTCAGCCTCAGTAAGCCTACAGGCGAAACCAGGTTGGAAGAAAGTGGTGAACTGCCTGGGGATAGTAAAACCCTTTAGAGTGATCTGGACAGTCTGAATTTCTGGCCATTGAAAAACATAGAAGCACTGGAATGTGTCCAGAGAAGGGCAGTGAAGCTGGTGAAGGGTGTGGAGCACCGTCTTTATGAAGAGCAGCTGAGGGAACTGGGGCTTTTCAGTCTGGAGGAAGCTCAGAAAAGACCTTATTGGTCTCTACAGCTCACTGAAAGGAAGTTGTAGTGAGGTGGGAGTCAGCCTTTTCCCCAGTGTAACAAAAAACAGGAATATAACGTCCAGCCTCAAGTTGAGCCAGGGGAGATTCAGGTTGGATGTTAAGAAATGCTTCTCCAAGAGAGTGATCAGATGCTGCAATGGGCTGCCCAGAGAAGTGGTGGAGTCACTGTCCCTGAAGGTGTTCAAGAAACGTTTAGATGTTGTAATAAAGGACTAGGTTTAGTGGGAAGTAGCGGGGATAGGTGGATAGTTGGATTGCATGATCTTAAAGGTCTGTCCCAACTTTGGTGATTCCATGATTCCAAAAACATAACACACTGTGATATTTTAGTTTTTTAGATATCTAATTCAAATTTATCATTTGGGAGCAACAGTTCCTTTCCCTTCTATTTGAAACAAACATTTTCTTGAGAATAAACCATGAAGTATACAGACAAATAGTTCTTGTGGAATATTTCTTTTGAAATATTTGACAGATCCAAGCATTATATACTTGATTTCATCCTCCGGGTTTTCTAGACCATAATTTAGCTACTTCTATGTCAATTTGCTCTGACTCTCACAGATTTACTGAACTTTCAGCCTTAGACAGTGAATCAGCATTCTGAAGATTACTCTGCCCACAAGCATTTCAATTACCTAATCTTGATTCAGAACTACTTATTTAGGCCTGCCGTATTAGCTACATCTTGACAAGGAGTCGTGGTGGAAGCTAGGCTTTTGACATGTTCTTGATTCTGTTGGTATAACAGCAGTGGAGAAAGAAACAATGAAGGAAATAAAATAAACAATACATTTGGGTTTTAAAAACCAAAATAGCTTTAAAATCTATCAGAAACAGGACAAAATCCCTGAGTCAGAAATGTTAACAGCAAGTATCATTTAGCCCAAAACTTCAGTAATATGGCTTTAAGATCAAGCCTTGAAGGAATTTGAATTCTTTGCATGAATGTATACCTGTATACCATTCCAAGGTTAAACACATGCATGTATCATCACTCAGATTGTAGAACAGCTGCAGCCCTCAGTATAGCTATACTATAGTATTCTTAATCTTCAGACTGGTGTCAGGTAGGAATAGCACAACTTTTGGATCTCAAAAACATCTGACTTTTACATATCTAGTTGAATTACTACTTCTTTTCTGTATGTATGTAATCAGAAGACATGTCAAAGCAGCACTACTCTATAAGAATGAGAAGGCCGTTTTTGACAGTGAGGATTGCAGTTTTTCGATACAGATTTCTCATTTCCTTGAATTTTTTCTGAACATTCTGCAAAAGTCATTCCTTCAACACTGCACATCAACACTACCTCTAAGTGCGTAACTGTGGCTTCTCTGAATTTTTTCTGTGCCTACCAAAGTAGTTTTACCTCAAGTTTCTGGATCCTGACAAGGCATGCTTCTATGTTAACGTGAATTTGTATGGTAAAAATTCACTGAGGATATTTGCTTTCATGATATATATCTAAACAGTTTTTCTCATTTTCAAGGTTATTTCTTTAACTAACAAATGAATAATAAAAAAAAGAAAAAAAAAGAGAGAAAGATTTTCTTTTCAGAAATACCAGAATTACTTTTGTCGCTGAGTTCATTCTTGGCAGCAATCTAAGAAAACAGTAGGGATTTTACTAGAAATATTAGAGATTTTATTTATATTTATATTCAGACAGAAGTTCCATTCTTCTTTCAGGAAGAATAAAATTCCTGGACCATGGTCTCATGGAAACTATGAGTATTCAACACAGTTTTCATGCAAAGATTTACAGTTTGAATACACAAAAGATCGTAACAAGTTATTTCAATTATTCTCATTTTCACATTGCTAATGGGCTATATGCAATGGCTGAGGTGCTAATGAAGAGAAATTACAGTCAGATAAATGCTATCTCACGTCCTACTGTAAAGCATACAACTAACCTTCCGTGTATGTGACTTCCTTTATAAAGTGAGCTATTTCATCTCTTACTTTGATCCTCTCCTTGTTTATGTGACTCTAATAATTGAAATATCTTCCACATCACACCAACTAATTGTTGGTGCTGAAGAATGGGTCATCTATTCCTCATTTGTGTACTTGAATGTGTTGTGGCATTCCAGATTTATTTCAAGTTGCACGATGCCCATTCTTCACATACTGTAGTTGGAATGACTTAATAGGAATTTTCCATGTCATAATTTTCAGTCCACTCTTCACTCAAACCTTTGGCTTGTTATTCATTCTTAAAAGGTTTCCTTGCTCTTTTTTCCAACTCCAGTAATTCAGTTTGAACAAAGCTCTGGCCTTGTTATCCATTACAATGGGAAATCTCAGAAAATAGATAGACATAAATTAGATTAATTCTTCCATGGTTTTCATCTTACCTCTGTTGTGTGTCTGTGTTTTTTGCATTTTCATGGGTGTTTTGTTTATTTTTCTAATTTTTTTTGGAGGAGGGGGAGTTACAGTTCTTTTTTTTTTCAAAGGAAATAAATGAGTCCAGAATAGTTGCTACCCACCTAAGTAACTTGCCGAAAGGAAAGTATCAATGCTTAAAAGCCTGTATTTTAAGTGATATTAAATTTCACTAATTGTTATTTGTCTAAGTCCCATTATTTTAGAACAGCATTATAGCCTGGGAAGAAGAAATATTGTTTCTAGGCAAGCTTTAAACACGTGTGTTTCCCAACAATGTTTAAAATTGAGAATTCAACCTGTTTTTGCTAGACTGCTCTAGAATAAAACTAACACCAGTGATCCAGCAGGGAATTTTCCCTGTAATTTAACGCAAAAGAATGACTAACCCTTTTTATCAATGGCTCCTTGAAATAAACTATTTGACAATTATTTAATAACATAATAATTTTGTTTTCTTCTTAAGATTCCAGGTGTCCAAGATCAACCTATTCCTTCATACATCTGTATAATATGATATGGAGTATCTTGTCCTAAATATGTCAGAAGTAATAACTCATTCTTATCACAAATAATCACAAATAATCTACTGTTTTACATATAAAGTTTGTACTTCTGTAATATGAAGGTGGCCTAGCTCAAGTAGTCTTTCCATTTTTCTAGAGCAGGCACCAACAGAATTATCTACTTCCTGGGAAGCCTGATTATAATACACTGGAATGATTTCCAATAATTATCTGCTCTCAAGCAACAGCCAGGACTACCCTCTGTCCAATCTTCATTCCAGAGGGTTTCCAGAAGTTATAATGCATATCATCTGTATCATTTTGGCTTACAGATACTGACTGATGACAGACAACTTATCTCTTCAATATAATACATCCCATGGAAAATTTTAGAAAACAAATTTCCAAATGTATTTGGAATACTGATTTATATTAGAGGGAGATAAAAATCGTACATTAATACTGCAGAAGTCATACATCACTCAAAGTAAATCATGGTCTGCAATACTTTTGCTCATTGTCTATCCACAACACAAAATAGTCACCCAAAATCATTACGTGAACAGTTTTGACTCTATAGGTGATGATGTTGTGTCTTGAGTGGGGATCTTGAAAACCTGAGGAAACAAACAGTTTGAGATCTGGCTAGGTACAAACCAAATATTCTGTGTTTCTGAAAAATAGACTCTAATCCTTTCACTGTGATCTTGATGGAAATTAAAAAGGACGGAGTTAAGTGTTCTTGTTTTACAGAGTTAGTGTTCAGGGCTATTTATGTTTTAGACCATAGGGTTTAAATATTGAATCACATACAAAATGGGGGATATTGTTCTAAAAGGCAAAGGTGTTGTATTAACTGAGGTAACTGACAAAGTAACAATGCAAAGAATCCTGATTTGAACTCACACCTGAGAATATGAATTCCATGCATAATTTCCTAACAAGGTAGCCTCTCATGTTTTCATCAAATATTATTTGTTACTTGATTTTCTTCACACAAAGGAAAAGGACAGGAAATTACTTATGAAACATACCAGAATGTATATATCTGTAATTTTTATTGAACTAGACCTACTTACACAGATATGGATTCATGGATATCTTAAATTTGATAGTAAACAAAGGGGAAAAATTGAATTGTTCTGGTGATTTATTTATCTTTTTCTCTTGAGGGTGAATGTAAATGGTTTTCCTGAAGCAAGCCTGTTAGTTTCAGTAAGTTGCTGGCAAAAGCTACAAGTAAATGAAAAGGTAGAGAGAGGATTAGAATCACAGAACCACTAAGGTTGGAAAAAACCTCCAGGCTCATGCAGTCCAACTATTCACCTACCAACAATATTTCTCCACTAAACCATGTCCCCTAGGACAAAATCTAAATACTTTCTGAACACCTCCAGTGATGGTGTCTCAACTACCTCCCCAGGCAGCCCATTCCAGCACCTGACCACTCTTTCAGAGAGAAAATTTTTTGTAACATCTAGCCTGAACCTCCTTTGGTGCAACTTGAGGCCAGTCCCTCACATCCCATTGCTAGTTATGCATGAGAAGAGGCTGACCACTACCTCACTACAACCTCCTTTCAGGGAGTTGTATAGAGTAATAAGATCTCCCCTGAGCCTCCTTTTCTCCAGAGAAAACAATCCTAGTTTCCTCCCCTGCTCCTCATAAGACTTGTGCTCCAGACCCCTCACTAGCTTCATTGCCATTCTCTGGACATGCTCCAGGGCCTCAATATCTTTATTGTAGTAAGGGACCCCAAACTGAACACCTAAACATGTATAATCTTTCTCTCAGTGATGGCTGAGTCATGATAGAGGCTAGTTTGGAAATTTGTGAACCATTTACCATGACACTTTCAGTTCCTATGTTCCACAGTATTGACAACCATTCGGACACTTTTTCTCGGCCTTTGCTGGAATGGTTGGTAAGTCCATCAAATCAGTGGCCACATCACAGAATCACAGAATNGCAAAAAAACTACAAATACCCTTACAGTCTAGTGGTTTAACTTGATCACACAGTAGTTGATTTTCATCCATGAGATGTTGTTCCAAGGTATTTAAGTGATTTAAGGCCTTTAACAGGAACCAGGCTATAATGGATTCGGCAAGATATCTTTCTTTATTTATCAAAATATTTTCTCTTAGTCCCTCAAAATATGCTGTCATTCAGGCTGCAGAACTGGCAGTGTTCTCCCCAACCCTGAACGCTATGGATTCAAACCCATACTAAGGGGATCCCAGATCCCTTTGTACCCAAGTACCTCATTCTTCAGGGAAATGAATTTCCCCTATGCAAAACAACTTGCTACTGCCTTTAACAAAGCCATCTCAGAATTAATATTGCCTTTTGTAGGTGCTTCTACCTGATTTGCCAAATGTAAGAATAGGCAGTAGCAGATTTACTTGGTTTAAACCCAGGAAAGGCAGCAGACACAAACTGGTAATAAAGAAGGAATTACAAACACTTTACTAAGGTTCAGGGTTCATCAACATTCCAAAAGAGGCAGTCTTCATGTAGAAAAAACTCTCTGCGGGCTGCCAGCCCTTAAATGAGGTTAGGGAGGTGTGGCCCACCTTCTGGTCGCATAGGTGAACTGCTTCCACCGGTGCTCCCAGGGCTAGCTATGCCTCCTCACCAGGTGCTCAATCACTGGTTCAGGCCATTACCTAACAATTCAAATATGGAGGACACAATCACTTTATTGCTCCTGCTGGCAACACTACTTCTGATATAAGCCAGGATGCCATTGGCCTTTTTCACCACCTGGGCATACTGCTGGCTCATGTTTATCTGAGCGCTGACCGACACCCTCAGATTCCTTTCTTCTACACAGTCTTCCTGCCACTCTGTTTCCAGCCTGTAGTATTGCCTGGGGTTGTTTTGGCCAAAGTGCAGGACCTGGCACTTGGTCTTGTTGAACTTCATCCCATTGGCATCAGCCCAGCAATCTAGCCCATCCAGATCCCTCTGCAGGGCCTCACAAACCCCAGGCAAATCAATACTTCCTCCCAGGTTGCTGTCACATACAGGCTTACTGAGGTTGAGCTCAATTCCTTTATTCAGGTCATCAATAAATATACTGAACGGGACAGGCCCCAGTACCAATCCCTGTGGAACACCACTTGTGGCTGGGCACCAGCTGGATGTGACTCCATTTACTACCACTCTCAGGGCTTGTCCATCCATTGAGTTCTTTACCCAGCAAAGAGTGTATATGTCCAAGACATGGCTGCCAGCTTCTGCAGGAGAATACTGTGGNACATGGCTGCCAGCTTCTGCAGGAGAATACTGTGGGAGATAGCGTCAAAGGATTTGCTGAAGTCTAGGTAGACTGGCTCAACAACCTTTCCCTCATCCACTCAGCAGTTCACTAAATCATAAAAGGAGACCAGGTTGATCAAACTGGACCTGCCTTTCATGAGACTATGCTTGCTGAGCTCATTGTTTGTCCCACACATGCTGTATGATCTTCCTCACAGTGATCTACTCCATAACATGACCAGGCACAGAGGTAAGGCTGACAGGCCTGAAATTCCTTGGATCTGCTTTACAACCCTACTTGTAGATGTAAGTCACATTGGCAAGCCTCCAGTCCCCTGGGACTCTACGGCTAACCAGAGCACTGAGAGATGATGGAAAGAGGCTTGGCAATGACCTCTGCCAGCTTCCTCAGCATCCAGCTCCATGGATCTGTGGAAGTCTAGGTGATATAGTACTTCTCTTAAGTGTTTCCAGCTGAATAATGGGGGACACATTCTGCTCCCCTTCCAAAACTTCTAGGTCACTGGATAGGCTACCCTGAGGATAACTGTCTGACTTTTACTGACAGAGATAAAGGAAGCATTGAGAACCTGTCATGGTTTTGTGATTTTTGGTATTGGTATTCCACATCATAACATCATTATATAACATCTCAATGTAGTGCACTGAGAATTAAAGAGTTAGTGCTCCAACTCTGTGGATCACTGATATTTATGGGTATACCTGTCTCAGAAGAGAAGAACTACGTTCCCCAGAGGACTTTGTGTTGCTTTGTATTTTACCATTTTTCCGCTCAGAGGGAAAGATAAAAACTGTTTGTGTGTCACGAAACGCTCTCTTTTCCTTTCAGATCGACTCAGCA
>VXAB01013891.1:0-13701 GCA_013399175.1 Odontophorus gujanensis
GGGTGGCACGCACGGCAACAGAACATATAGAATATTTCATACTCAGTAGTCTGAAAATACCATTGACTTCTCAGTTTGGAAAACTGAAGGTAATGTTGTTTCTGTAACTCTTTGTAAAGTAAGGGCAATAATACCATTTTCTCAGTGCTGTAGTCAAAATATATTCTGCCTAATTAAAAGATTATTCCCATGTTGTTTTAATAAAATGTAAAGGGGAGCCATGTGAAATGGTAATTTTAAATTTAGAACATGCCTAGATGAGTCTAAGGTGAAAAAAAAAGTCTAAAGACATTTCATTGAGTGTCAGGGCAATAAGAATTGAGTAGCAATCTATTATGGAAAAATTTTCTGTCATGGGAAAAAAATAATGCAAGTAAAAAGTAACAGGATTTATGTAGATGATCAAATTCAGGTTTCTCAGGGAACTGCTGACCCTTATCTTTTCATTGCTTGACTTCGAAATATTAGTGCACATATTAAAATGTGTACTTGTACAATTTTATAACCATCAGTAGATAATATTATGGACTTATTTTGTTCTATTGTCATAATTGATGCTACAACCAATGGGAGTAAATAATTTAAGAGTTTTACTTCTGGAGGGAGTTTCCATGTACCCCTTCACTTAATTTCATGCGTTTATATTAAATATATGTATAAGCTGCTTTCATTTATTTCTAACCACAACAATTAACTCTGCACTGATTTAAAACTAGTTTAATGTTTGTTGAAGTTCTATTGGGAATTCAGCCTATGTAAGAGATGTTAGGGAAGCTGCATTTAATTTCAAGGAGAAACCTTGCTAATAGCATATTTAGGAATGAGTACTTGTCAAGTTGATACAAAGCTGATATAATTTTTGAAGTTTAAAATGTTAGTAACTATCATCATAACAGATAATAAACAACTACAGGTTTTCTTATTTAGATACTATAAAGATGGTACTTATTTTTGTGTTCCATTCACTTACTTTAATCCTGAATTTATCTTTTTTAACTTGCATAAAAGCTTTTGCTTTATGAAACATATTTCATGAGACAGAGGAACAGATTTATGAAATTAATTTTGATAGGTGCTGTGTCCTTACAGTAGCACAGAATTTTCTTAATATTTTACTTTAGACATAGATCCATGAGTATGATGGAAGATTGCATAATATCTAATACAGTATAAATTTCGTAAATTTTGCTTTGGAAATTTCTCAAGTAACAAATTTTACACAAACTTTTAGACTTATTTTAGCTTCATGCTTAGAATGATAGCTAGATCAACTTTTTACTGTATTTAATATTCTCTGTCTTTCCAGAAAGGTAATGATTCATGCCCACTGATATTTTACATATGATATTACTATTTTGATGACTTCTTCGTTGTATAATAGGAAGCTTAGAATTCATAAGGTACCTTAGGAATGGGTGGTTAACGGAGACAACTCTGCTCTTTGCTTTTTATAAGGAATCTGAAATTCTTCAGTAGTCAGATTTGGAAGTACTTTACGTTCCTATTAGCATTCAAACTTTTTTCTCAGAACACATGATCTAAGTAGACATATTGGTGTTTTCTTCAAAAGCTATATCTCAATGAAAAAACTTAATAACATTTTCTAAATGCAACTTAAATTGCTGGGCCAGTAGAATTATCTTGATTGACAGTCTGGGAGAAAGGTAGGTACATAGGTGAGGTAAATTGCCCAAGATAATGATGGGGAAAGATGAGGGAAAGGCTGTTGATGTAGTCTACCTGGACTTCAGCAAGGCCTTTGACACGGTCTCCCACAGTATTCTCCTGGGGAAACTGGCAGCCCGTGGTGTGGACAGGTTCACTCTTCTCTGGGTGGGGAACTGGCTAGAGGGCCGTGCCCAGCGGGTAGTGGTTAATGGAGTTAAGTCCAGCTGGCGTCCTGTTACGAGTGGTGTCCCCCAGGGGTCGGTATTGGGGCCCATCTTGTTTAATATCTTTATTGATGACCTAGATGAGGGGATTGAGTGTACCCTCAGTAAGTTTGCAGATGACACCAAGTTGGGAGGATGTGTCGATCTGCCAGAGGGTAGGGAGGCCCTTCCGAGGGATTTGGATAGGCTGAATAGCTGGGCTGAGATCAATGGGATGAGGTTCAATAAGGCCAAGTGCCGGGTCCTGCACTTTGGCCACAATAACCCCATGCAATGCTATAGGCTTGGGGTGGAGTGGCTTGAAGACTGCATAGAGGAAAAGGACCTGGGGGTGTTGGTTGATGCTCGGCTTAACATGAGCCGGCAGTGTGCCCAGGTGGCCAAGAAGGCCAACGGCATCCTGGCCTGTATTAGAAATAGTGTAGCCAGCAGGAGCAGGGAGGTGATCATCCCCCTGTACTCAGCTCTGGTGCGGCCGCACCTCGAGTACTGTGTTCAGTTTTGGGCCCCTCACTACAAGAAAGACATTGAGGCCCTGGAGCGTGTTCAGAGAAGGGCAACAAAACTGGTGAGGGGTCTGGAGCACAAGTCTTATGAGGAGCGGCTGAGGGAGCTGGGATTGTTTAGTCTGGAGAAAAGGAGGCTCAGAGGGGACCTTATTGCACTCTACCACTTCCTGAAGGGGGATTGTGGTGCGGAGGGGGTCAGCCTCTTCTCCCAGATTACTAGTGACAGGACGAGAGGGAATGGCCACAAGTTGCGCCAAGGAAGATTTAGATTAGATTTGAGGAGAAACTTTTTCCCTGAAAGAGTGGTCAGGCACTGGAATGGCCTGCCTAGGGAGGTGGTTGAGGCACCATCCCTAGCGCTGTTCAAGAAGCGTTTAGATGAGGTGCTAAGGGATTTGATTTAGTAGTTTAGTGGGTAGGGATGGTGATAGGAGGATGGTTGGACTAGATGATCTTGTAGGTCCTTTCCAACCTAATGCATCTATGAATCTATGAATCTATGAATAATCTAGAAGACAAGTTAAAAACTCCTGAATATGAATACCAGTTCACTGTTCTGTTCCCTACAAAACAATATTCCTCAACAATATCAGAAATACGTATTCAGTACTTTTTCTTCAGTAGTTTGGTACAAATAAAGATTTTATTTTTCTCTTTCCTTCTTCCTTCACAGTGAAGAAAATAAATTTATTTTACCACTGAAATTTATCACATTTAATTCACCTAGTATTTTTTAGTGGTTTCTCAAATAAGTAAAATTAGCAGCAATAATGGAATAGATAAATGGTGTTAAATGAAATACCTGAAAAATTAAAAACACATAAGATTTAAGTAAAAGCTTGTCGTCCCCTGCACTACTGCAGAACTAAGAGGATTTACCTTCAAAAGACTTCAAGACTTCCAGAGAGGGAAAAAACAAAGGGGAGGGAAGGATAAAATGTAAGCTAAACATAGATAAGAAACAGATGAGTTACGAGCGCACACACACACACACACACAAAAGAGAAGTGTGAGAAATCAAGTTCTGTGAATACAGTGATATTCCATTTATATTTCCTCTTTTTACTGAATGAGCAATAAAAGAAAAAAATGTGACTACTTCACATGGGTAAGAGACATTTTTGCTCATAACACATTTATCTACCTGACAATATATCTAAATTCCTTCTCTAATTTTTGATTCTTCACTTGCAAATCATGCACAGGAATAAATTTCTCATATTTCACCACAAACAACCATATACATCATTATTAGAATAAACACAGCATTGAAGGGTCACATAGCATAATTTGACCTTTTCTTCTCATGTATTTTATGGCATATTCAGAATATATTTTAAAAGATTTTTGGAACAGCACATGAATTGTAACTTGTTGATATATATAAAAGGGTGGGTTGAATGATAGTGAAGTTGTATATTGGCTGTTTCCATGAAACAAATGTTTAATAGAATTAAAAATTATCCCAGAATAGTGCAGTAAACTTTCATATCTTCTGATGAAAGTTTATCCATAAGGACTAAATCAGTGCTGCCCTAGGAAAGACAGTTAAGTGGTTAATTCTACTACTATGAATTCTCTTGTTGTCTGGGACCTACGCCAGAATTCAGCACTTTTGAAGGGTGATAAAAAGCTGCCTCAGAAGGACATTAACACAGGTTTCAGCATTCTTGAATGTGTACCATTAAATGTGAGGGACTCATATATGTCTAGTTGTCTCAAGTAAACCCAGTTCAATTACTGCCTACTGCTGGTCATTCCTGCACTCCTTTGAATCCTTCAGCTAAACATAGGAGTGTGGGAGATTCTTCACAATTCATGAAGAATGAGTCAAAGAAATCGAGTACCTCAGCTTTATCTTTGTCTGCTGGCACTAAATCACTCACCTAATTCTACAGTGAGCCCCCAGTGTCTTTGTTCAGACTTATTAACTTCACGGTAAATATTGTTCTTGGTGCCTTGGATATCCTTTTAAAGCCTCCACATTATCTGAGCTTTGGTTTTCCTAATATTCTCTCTAAACTTCCAGACAATGTCTTTGACTTCCATCCTTGTAACTTGTTCCTGCTTTTATTTCCCTGTATACTTCTTTACTGTATTGAAAATTCATGATGGGTTCCCTTCTTAACCAATCCAATTTCCCGATATGGTTGAGAGGGAAAGGGATAAGTTGTATTTGTGCTTTAAAAGGATAGAACTGTTTTAAAAATTACTTAAGTCCATCATAACTTTACTATCTTCCTCTCTTTATTGCAACCCACGTTTTCTGATCTGATCTTCTCCTCCTATCCTGCTAAGGAGTAATGAGAGACTCTCTAGGTGGTCATCTGGCCAGCTAAGTTCAACCCACTACAACATAACAGAACAGAAAAAAATACATAAGAGCAGGAATTCTCTATTTTTCTTTAATATTACTGCATACAAATTGTAGTAAGAATCAAAAGAAGTGTTTATAAATTGGCTTTTTAAAATATTGAAATCTCTGTAAAAAAATTGATTTTTTATTTTAATATAGAGGTGGAATCTGAACAAGAGTGGTAAAGTGGAAGTGAATCAGACAGATACTTTTATACAGTGTTCAGTTACATGCTGCCAGCTTTGAGGTAGAGCCATACACATTTTTGTATGTTTTCTTATGTCAGAATAAAGAATCTCCATCTCTTGAGAAATAACTCTCCTAAACAAAACAAACAAAATCACAAAGCCAAACTAAAACATCGTCAAACTTTTATCTTTTTATCTTTTTATTTTTATTTTTTCTTAATTTCAAAGTGGTCAAATTTAAATCCTATTTACATCTTGTTTTGCTCTGCGTAAGTGGCTAGCTAAAAAAAAAAATAAAAACAATAAAAAGAAATGGTTGAGTAAATTAAACTATGTGCTTTTTGACCTTAGTTCTAAGACACAAACATTCTTACTTGGCATAAGCCTTTTATATATATATATTTATATATTTCTAAACTTTGCATTATTTCTTTCATGTTCTAATTTCTGCTACAGAATTTATTTTTAAGATTTCCTTTCAGTTTACTTTGTTTCACTTGAATGCTTTTCTACAGGAAACGACATGGCAAGCTGTATCAATACATGCACATTTCTCTTGTTTATATTACATTACAATTCATGATGATTTCATAAAGTCAAAAGACTACAAGAACTTTTCACCCTTTAAAGCATTCTGAATCTTTCTACTGGAACTCCACTACATCATACACATTCAGATATTAATCCAGCTGAACCTGAAGAAGGTAACCTAAAATCATCTCACTCTCCCCTCTAAAATAGAGGCTGAAAGAATGGGAACTATTTTCCCAATTTATCTGACATAAAAGCACGCATGTGTCTGCTTCTGACTAGTAGCTAAATATTAGACTAAATGAGTGTGATGCACTAAAAGAGTCAGAACTGACAAAGCCTACACAGGACAGCTCTGATATTTAAAAAAAAAACGCAGCAAATGTCCAAACTGACAGTCTAATGTATATAAAAGGGACTAAATAAAAAATACAATTAGTGATTGACATGTGAGTGTGTGCTCAGCATATATATAATGTGATTAGCCAGTTTAAAAGTACATGAGATGCACAATGCTCAACATGTAAAATTACTTTGAAAAAAATATCTGGATGATTGAATTTAAAATAACTGTGGCTTGTATTCATTGGATTTACACTACTGGGTATTTAGTCTCAACTTCAGAAACCAGCAGTTAATAAGGGATGATTACATGATTCACGTGTAAATGTGTAATTCAAGAATGATCAAGAGGGTGAAGCTAAGAAAACTGACAAAGTACCTTGACACGCCAACGAGTTATGTAAAGCAGGTATACCCTTTGTTACAGTGTTGAGTGCATGTGGATAGTTCACCAAACATTCACACTACATATTTAAAGGCATAGAGTATACATATTCATTGCATTCCAAGGACAAGGGCAGAAATTACAAGAAATAACTAACATCTCTGGTGGTTGTAGGATGAGGTTAACAGTCATTCTAGTTATAAATTTCCAAACTTTTAAGGGGGTGGTAGCCCAGAATGGTTCCCACTGATGTTAAATAGAGCTGAGGCATCTGTTTTTCCATCTTATCTTCAACAATAGGACATCTATTCTACTTTTTTTCTCTTCACTTGACGACAAACTCCATGGCCTCCTCTGCATTCTGTTCTTTAGCTTACATTTACACAAGCCTCCTGTCTTTCAGCATATACCTGCTGAAGTTACATGAAAGGCTGTTCTCACAATATAGAAAAACTCATCATTCAAAAGGATCAATATTTGAGAATAGAAAGACTATAGTGAGAAAGAGAAAGCAGTGTTATTTTCTCTTCTTTACTGAAAAATGCCCATCATTATCACTACTGACAGACCAGTTTATTTAAACACTTTTAAAAGCTCACAAAGACCTCCCATTTGAAAATCAGAAGCTACTCTTATTCCTTTTGACTGAAGTGAGTTGGAAGGAATTCATATTTTAAAATTAAAGTTTATTGGTACTGCTATTGCAATCAAATCTTTTCACTGAAAATGAGTGGGATTTAGTATACATGGTGTCAAGTTCCTTCTGCTATTTCAAAAGGATAGAAGGAACAAAGAATGGGTATGTTCAAGTATAATAATTAAAACGTATTGGAGACAATATTTTAATGCTCTTCTGCCNTATATTTCTAAACTTTGCATTATTTCTTTCATGTTCTAATTTCTGCTACAGAATTTATTTTTAAGATTTCCTTTCAGTTTACTTTGTTTCACTTGAATGCTTTTCTACAGGAAACGACATGGCAAGCTGTATCAATACATGCACATTTCTCTTGTTTATATTACATTACAATTCATGATGATTTCATAAAGTCAAAAGACTACAAGAACTTTTCACCCTTTAAAGCATTCTGAATCTTTCTACTGGAACTCCACTACATCATACACATTCAGATATTAATCCAGCTGAACCTGAAGAAGGTAACCTAAAATCATCTCACTCTCCCCTCTAAAATAGAGGCTGAAAGAATGGGAACTATTTTCCCAATTTATCTGACATAAAAGCACGCATGTGTCTGCTTCTGACTAGTAGCTAAATATTAGACTAAATGAGTGTGATGCACTAAAAGAGTCAGAACTGACAAAGCCTACACAGGACAGCTCTGATATTTAAAAAAAAAACGCAGCAAATGTCCAAACTGACAGTCTAATGTATATAAAAGGGACTAAATAAAAAATACAATTAGTGATTGACATGTGAGTGTGTGCTCAGCATATATATAATGTGATTAGCCAGTTTAAAAGTACATGAGATGCACAATGCTCAACATGTAAAATTACTTTGAAAAAAATATCTGGATGATTGAATTTAAAATAACTGTGGCTTGTATTCATTGGATTTACACTACTGGGTATTTAGTCTCAACTTCAGAAACCAGCAGTTAATAAGGGATGATTACATGATTCACGTGTAAATGTGTAATTCAAGAATGATCAAGAGGGTGAAGCTAAGAAAACTGACAAAGTACCTTGACACGCCAACGAGTTATGTAAAGCAGGTATACCCTTTGTTACAGTGTTGAGTGCATGTGGATAGTTCACCAAACATTCACACTACATATTTAAAGGCATAGAGTATACATATTCATTGCATTCCAAGGACAAGGGCAGAAATTACAAGAAATAACTAACATCTCTGGTGGTTGTAGGATGAGGTTAACAGTCATTCTAGTTATAAATTTCCAAACTTTTAAGGGGGTGGTAGCCCAGAATGGTTCCCACTGATGTTAAATAGAGCTGAGGCATCTGTTTTTCCATCTTATCTTCAACAATAGGACATCTATTCTACTTTTTTTTTCTTCACTTGACGACAAACTCCATGGCCTCCTCTGCATTCTGTTCTTTAGCTTACATTTACACAAGCCTCCTGCCTTTCAGCATATACCTGCTGAAGTTACATGAAAGGCTGTTCTCACAATATAGAAAAACTCATCATTCAAAAGGATCAATATTTGAGAATAGAAAGACTATAGTGAGAAAGAGAAAGCAGTGTTATTTTCTCTTCTTTACTGAAAAATGCCCATCATTATCACTACTGACAGACCAGTATATTTAAACACTTTTAAAGCTCACAAAGACCTCCCATTTGAAAATCAGAAGCTACTCTTATTCCTTTTGACTGAAGTGAGTTGGAAGGAATTCATATTTTAAAATTAAAGTTTATTGGTACTGCTATTGCAATCAAATCTTTTCACTGAAAATGAGTGGGATTTAGTATACATGGTGTCAAGTTCCTTCTGCTATTTCAAAAGGATAGAAGGAACAAAGAATGGGTATGTTCAAGTATAATAATTAAAACGTATTGGAGACAATATTTTAATGCTCTTCTGCCCATGAAGCAATGGCAGGGAGAGAAATGCTGCTTGTTCTCCCAGAAGGTATCTTGTAAATTGAACAACCTGACATCTGCATCATCAGCAGACATAATCCTTGTTTTTCACAGCTCCTTAATATACATGGCCATTTGGTCAGTTCTACCAATCTTCTGCCCAACTACTGCCTACTTTGTCCTTGGTGACAGGTTTATATTACCAAGGCAGTAGAGATATTTGTTGCCATTGGAGGGCTGGTAGTGAAATACTTTCTGCTTCCAGAACTGGGTATGAAAGAGTTTGCCTACCCAGACAAACGTAAAAGTATTCTCAGACCTTTAGTTTTTATTTCAGATCACATTCTTCCTTAAACTCTGCTACTCTGGTTCTTAGCCGTATTTGACATGTATTCCGGAATATTAAGTGCTATCTTAATAAAAATGCATACATGATATAATTAATGGTCATATTCAATATTACCCAAAGGACAACAAAAAACAAATAAACTGCAAAATATACATGCACACATGCACACAAGGTTTTCCTTTTTTTAAGTCCATAACTTGAAAATTAATTCTATTATTTACTTTATTACATTAATTGGATTAATATATGCACATTAGTTGTATTTCTGTTACTTGTTTGGAAGGTTAATTAATCTTTATGTATTTTTGTATTTTTTTTTCTGGAGCCATACAGAAATATAATTTCTTCTGATAGAAGATTCTCAATTCTTAAGTATAACCTAGAAAAATAAATCCTTTTTTTATCATCTTATATACAAAATACTGTTATTTAGTACTGTATAAGAATGTCAAGTTGAGATAGTAGGTGCCTGTTTATTCAGATTGTTTATTTGTTGGTTGAATGGCTAGTCAGTCTGGATGTATTGACTTTTTTTTAATATAGAAATGAGCCGGATCATTTCATTTACTTTTATCCTCATTACAAATTCTGAAGAAAGTGTGATCTTCTAACGTCACATGTCTCCTAGAAATGTGTCTTTGCTATGAGCAGTCTTTGCTAATCATGGACAATTATAATAGAGAAATGCTGCCAGGATCTTTACAGTTAATACTAAGGTGTGAGGGCAGAAGCTCATCTTACTGTAGGCAGCTACATCTAATCTTCCATCTTATTTATTTATTTATTTATTTACTTATTAACTTATTTGTTTGTTTGTTTGTTTATTTATTTATTTTAATGTTCCTTCAAGTCTCTTTTTGAAGTGACAAAAGTCAAAAGATTGTACAAGAGTGATAAGTATTCAAGATTACTCAATGAAAAATAGCATATACAGGTTTTTTCAAAATTACAGTAAAAGTGAAAAGAGAAAATGTAATCAACTTAGATTCATTAATTCAGTAATGTAAGTGACAAAAATATACACAAAACTACTGCTGTGTCTTGTATTTTAGATGAGAATTTAACTACACTGGGTTACATACTGAGATTTTATGCCTCCTGCACATGATTATAAGTTTATTGTATACCTCCATAAAATACTAGTACTAATATATGTAAAAAAAAAAATAAAATCAGAACGTTGATTCATCTGCCTAATTTCAGACATCTAAAGCTATTTAAAATTGCTGACCTGCAGGTGCCAAAGCAGAAGGGCAGTAACAGGACTAGGTTCTTTGGTGCATTTCGCCATACCAGATCCTAGATATAATAGCATTCACCAAATAATCAAAATTAGATGTTGATCAAAAATGAATTTCAGATGGAATCTTTAAAAAACATAACTATTTTATCTAGAAAAGAAAATTGATAAGTTTAAAAAAATTTGTCAAGAATCAGTCTGTTGCTTTTGTACCAAAAACTCCTGGATTGTACTATACTGAAAATATTCCAGTTCTGAGTCTTTCTTTTTGCCTGAAAATATGATGAAAAATATGAATATTTGAGAACCAGATTGACTTAATCACTTAGTTAATCAATCCCTCAGCATTTCCACCAATTAATTTCATATCACTGATCACAAAACTTTGACCAGATCAGTCATTAGCATGAAATAGACCTTTGTGTATGGGACATTTTTGATATTTCCTTTTATCTATTCTTTTCTACAACTTTATTTGCTGAAGACTGAAATTTTGTGTCTGTAAATTCAGAAACATTTCCTAAGGAAATGAACAAATAAATTTTCTAAACATTTTCTTGCAGTTCATCTTGAATCAATCACTTTATTTTTTTTCATATATTCTAGTGCTAAAGATTTTTACTGTATGAGACTCTGATTTTGTGTAACCATAGAAGTTTCATTTTTTCAATGTGACCAGTTTGGAATTACATCCTGTTGTATGACAACTACTTTTTTCCTTCAATAAAGAAACAGAATTTATTGCAGTTGATTCTGGATCTTCAGAAACATGAATGTTATTATAATTATGTAATTATGCATAATTGTAATTACACACATGCACTTACAATTATACATAATTTTAATTATACATTATGTAATTGTACATAATTGTAATTATGGAACACTAACAGAGAATCAAAGAATTTACATATGAACAAAACTCACTGTTTTGAGTTCCCACGCTATTCTGATGCATGTGCAGGATTGTTGATTAAGCTTATAACAGTACTCCTTACAGTCTCCTGCAATCCATTTTCAAATGACTTAGAGTTCTTAATGCTGTCTCCTCTGATGGTGTTAAAAAACTATGAATATATTTGAAGAAGAACTTTGAATATATTTGCTTACATTCAATCACTTCCCTAATACCTACTGTTAACATAAATTTCACAATATTGCTTCTAAATATTCAACAAAAGACTTAAGGTAAGTCTGAAATTATTATCAATGTTTTCATACAAATTATCCATATTTTTAACTAACTACAGGAGAACTTATGTTCAAAAATTTATATCAAGCATATTTTTTTCTACAGTCATTTCCATTCTTTGTATGAGCTACAGATTCAGTCAGTAGAAGCAAAACAATAATCCACAAGAATGGCGAGCTTTTACAATCAAGAGTAATTTATCTCAACTTCATCAGAGTATTTCCATTAATTCCATTAATTTTCAGATGAATAGATGTATTTGAAGTTACAGGACGTCTCTCTGTATTCAAAATCCTCAGTTATTTGTTATAAATGATCATTTTTTACTAAGCTAGAAACATGAAGAGCCATGTTTGTTTTATCTTACTCATGTGAATAATATCACTAAAGTCAAAGGGTCTAAAAGCGTGTATATTGGTAATTTTTTCTTAGTTATAGTTGAAAAGAGCCATAAATTGATCGTGCCCTTCATCCAAGCAGTCTAACCAAGTCCAGTATACTTTATATTGTTTTTGGAAATGTTGATATAGTAACAACATGTTCTCCATGATAGAATGATATGAAATGTCATTTTCCATTTCTTAATGCCAGGCATGTCAATAATGTTTTAATCAGGTAACTGTATGATTTATGACTAGTCACTTTATTCAGTAAGGAAGCACTAACATGGTAACAAATAGATGCTTTTCATGCTTGCCATCTTCTTTGGGTACACCAAAGACAATGTTTTGCATGATCAAAATTCAATAAATGAGTAAATGTATTATGTCGTTGCAGAAAAACAATGACGGAAGCAAAGCACAAACCTTAAGTTGTATATTTAACTCAAGTCATGTCTGGACTGCTAATACCTAGAGACATTCTTAAATGGAACTAACTATCTCTCATTCTAATTGTTCATAGCTACTTTCTATTTGCCATGTTCTGTAATGTAGAAGTGAATAGTTATCATGTTAATAATAAAGAAAAGTGGGCAATCAGGCCATACCCAAATTCATTAAGTGTCCCTTTCTAATTTAGATATAGGCAAAAAGACAATAGGCACTATAAATATTACTTTCTCAATATCTGAAAATTGCTGGCCCAGATCCAAAAATGAAATTCACAAGGATGATTTAGATCCTTGTAAATCTTCACCATGGAAGAGTTGGGCCTTCAGAATGGCTTAAAAAGATCTAGCTGTTAATTGCTTGTAATCTTTTTGCTACCATAACATCTAACCACTAATTTTTCATTGTTAAAACTATTATTTTGGCCCTAGACTTCTGAGTCTGTTTATTTTTGAATGAATTTGCCATTCATTCAGAACTGTGGCATTTGATATGCAGGGTTTCTCATGGGTAGTGCAAAACCTATGATTAATGCAACATAGGAAATGGCTTCCACTCATACAGAAAAACTGTATTGAGAACAGGCAGTCCTATGCATCCTGTGGAAAACTGACTAATAAATAAAGAATACAGAATCTGAGAGTCCAGGAGAAGGCAAATCCTAAGGAAGTATACCAGCGTGTTGCTTCATTTTTTGAATTCTAGTCACAATCTAATGTTAAATACAGAAACAGTTAAAGAATCAGAAATTCAGCTTTTTTTACTTATTAGGAACCTATACAGTAGAGTCTTTAATTTGACAAAAAAAAAAAAAAATCTTGTTGCACTCCTTACCTCACTCCAGATTTGCTGAGAAAGACATAAGAGTGGGATAGCAGGCTATGTAAAGGTTATACATCTGTGGAGTACTGAGAATCATAGAATCATAGAATTGCTCAGGTTGGAAAAGACCTTCAAGATAATCAAATCCAACCTTAACCAAATCATACTACCCTAACTCTAACAACCCACCACTAAATCATGTCCCTGGATTTTCAGGGATAATGTTTGTCATTCTATGGAGTGTTTGCTTTAATTAGCTAATAGCAACATATATAGATATTTAAATGACTAGAGCACTGAAAAGAGTATTGTTTTTATTAGAACATTTTCACTTTCCTTATATGGAGGAGAATCAGTACACTTTAAACTGAGCAATGTTTAAAATCCAATTCCTCTCTTTGAGATAAGTTCTATCACCTTAGTCTGTATTTCCATTTCTTTGGTTAAAATCAAAACAGTAAGAACCAGGTAGATACAACGAAAAGAATTTAGAATAGGA
>VXAB01013891.1:17313-27445 GCA_013399175.1 Odontophorus gujanensis
AGAATTGCTCAGGTTGGAAAAGACCTTCAAGATAATCAAATCCAACCTTAACCAAATCATACTACCCTAACTCTAACAACCCACCACTAAATCATGTCCCTGGATTTTCAGGGATAATGTTTGTCATTCTATGGAGTGTTTGCTTTAATTAGCTAATAGCAACATATATAGATATTTAAATGACTAGAGCACTGAAAAGAGTATTGTTTTTATTAGAACATTTTCACTTTCCTTATATGGAGGAGAATCAGTACACTTTAAACTGAGCAATGTTTAAAATCCAATTCCTCTCTTTGAGATAAGTTCTATCACCTTAGTCTGTATTTCCATTTCTTTGGTTAAAATCAAAACAGTAAGAACCAGGTAGATACAACGAAAAGAATTTAGAATAGGATTATTCCAAGGAATGAGATGTAGGCAGTTTTCTCAATTTTACATAACATTTAAGTAAAAGGCTGAAATTTAAGCCACTGATTTAGGGGGAAAAAGTTAATCAGGAAAACTGCTGGAAATTTCCGGAAGTTTTCTAAAATTTTGCTTGGGAAAATTTTACTGTATTATGGTTTTTGTCACTGTTATTAATATCACCGTTTATTTCTGGAGCTTCTAAGAGAGCATGGACTGCTCTGCAAGGTATCAGTTTCACCTCCAAAATATTATGATTCATATTGCTTTTGTGAAGTAATCTAAAGTAACTGAAAATAATTTAGAACTAAGAAGAAACTGAAGATACCAAAAATAACATCAAAATAATATGCAAAAAAATCATAGCTTCTTCCCACTCTCCCCCACGCCCCAAGAACGGCATACTTTGCATAGACATTATGTTAATATTGTATAATTAATACTATACTTTGAGAGAGTGTAGCACAGGTTTTGACACCTATCTAGTAATTTTAACAACTATTTTTTATACATGATGAGGCAAATGAGTTCAGATTCTGGCACTTAATTTTTTGTTTTATTTTGTGATACCATCTCCATTTAGAGCTATGGAAATCTTGGGATGTTGATGCATCACATCATGTAAAATATTCTATGTTATTTTGTATAATGAGGAATGACACTGCTTATTTTAATGATATCTAATATATGTTTTTGTTTTCCCCAAACTATGTAGTACATTAACCAAAAATAAACAGCAGTGCAGTCTGTATGTGTGCTTTTGCTAGGTACCTATTGCATTAAAATTAATTAATTAATTAATTAATTAATGTTGTTTCCAACTGTTCACTAAGTCAAAATTGTGGCTAGATAGCTAGACAGCTACATAGACAGATAGCTAGCTAGCTAGCTAGCTAGCTAGCTAGATAGATAGATAGATACAGATATGTATTTTACTAGGTTACAGATTTCTAGAGCAGTACTGAGTGTTTTAGAATAAGAAGTCTGAAGACTACAGGCAAAAGAATACCTTAGAAGACATGCATTATGTTGAAATATATCCTGTCTTTAGATAAGATGAGAAATAGAGTAATAAAACTAATTCTTTTGAAGCCTTGACACTTGTCAACAACCTCTTTCAGTCTACATATCTGTGCCAACTGTGAAGAATTACTTCAGGCAGTATTGTTAAAGAACACTAAATTCGAGCATTATGATTGGCACCTTCCTTGACCTGAAAACTCATTTAAAGAAACCAAGAATATCTCCTGAAGTATCACAGACAGATGCTATAGGGGTTCACAAAAGTACAGCTAAAGAAGAGAAAGTGCAGCTTGGAGAATAAGAAGAAAAGCATTAAGACTCTAAAACTCTTACAAAGCTGAAAACCTTTGCAAATGTTTTAAAAGAAGAAGAAGAAGAAGCAACTTTATAATTGCTATTTTTTTTGCAGCTGTTCCAGGAACTGAGTCAAAAGGTCAACTTCAGAAGTTCTATTTAGCAGTCTGTCTAGTGAGATATTAAGAAATATTTATCCAGTAACAAATCCGTGTAAAATTCCTCAGAATTTTATGTTTTTTTTTAATAAGTAAACTGGTCTACATTGAGTGAAAAATACAAATGAAGATGCAAAAGCCATTAGTTTACATTTATAGGCAAACCGATTCCTCCAAGAATATCCTTACATTGGTAATTTGCCAATAGTACATACAGCAAATGCTAACATCTGTTAAATACAACTTTAGTATCTAGTCCTGCAATCTAGTCTTCAGGGATGGAGTTTACATTTGTGCAAGTAGTTAACTACGTTTTGTTGAACAGGCTATAGTGATTTAATCTCCTATTACATGTTTGGCATCCGNCACGCCCCAAGAACGGCATACTTTGCATAGACATTATGTTAATATTGTATAATTAATACTATACTTTGAGAGAGTGTAGCACAGGTTTTGACACCTATCTAGTAATTTTAACAACTATTTTTTATACATGATGAGGCAAATGAGTTCAGATTCTGGCACTTAATTTTTTGTTTTATTTTGTGATACCATCTCCATTTAGAGCTATGGAAATCTTGGGATGTTGATGCATCACATCATGTAAAATATTCTATGTTATTTTGTATAATGAGGAATGACACTGCTTATTTTAATGATATCTAATATATGTTTTTGTTTTCCCCAAACTATGTAGTACATTAACCAAAAATAAACAGCAGTGCAGTCTGTATGTGTGCTTTTGCTAGGTACCTATTGCATTAAAATTAATTAATTAATTAATTAATTAATGTTGTTTCCAACTGTTCACTAAGTCAAAATTGTGGCTAGATAGCTAGACAGCTACATAGACAGATAGCTAGCTAGCTAGCTAGCTAGCTAGCTAGATAGATAGATAGATACAGATATGTATTTTACTAGGTTAAAGATTTCTAGAGCAGTACTGAGTGTTTTAGAATAAGAAGTCTGAAGACTACAGGCAAAAGAATACCTTAGAAGACATGCATTATGTTGAAATATATCCTGTCTTTAGATAAGATGAGAAATAGAGTAATAAAACTAATTCTTTTGAAGCCTTGACACTTGTCAACAACCTCTTTCAGTCTACATATCTGTGCCAACTGTGAAGAATTACTTCAGGCAGTATTGTTAAAGAACACTAAATTCGAGCATTATGATTGGCACCTTCCTTGACCTGAAAACTCATTTAAAGAAACCAAGAATATCTCCTGAAGTATCACAGACAGATGCTATAGGGGTTCACAAAAGTACAGCTAAAGAAGAGAAAGTGCAGCTTGGAGAATAAGAAGAAAAGCATTAAGACTCTAAAACTCTTACAAAGCTGAAAACCTTTGCAAATGTTTTAAAAGAAGAAGAAGAAGAAGCAACTTTATAATTGCTATTTTTTTTGCAGCTGTTCCAGGAACTGAGTCAAAAGGTCAACTTCAGAAGTTCTATTTAGCAGTCTGTCTAGTGAGATATTAAGAAATATTTATCCAGTAACAAATCCGTGTAAAATTCCTCAGAATTTTATGGTTTTTTTTAATAAGTAAACTGGTCTACATTGAGTGAAAAATACAAATGAAGATGCAAAAGCCATTAGTTTACATTTATAGGCAAACCGATTCCTCCAAGAATATCCTTACATTGGTAATTTGCCAATAGTACATACAGCAAATGCTAACATCTGTTAAATACAACTTTAGTATCTAGTCCTGCAATCTAGTCTTCAGGGATGGAGTTTACATTTGTGCAAGTAGTTAACTACGTTTTGTTGAACAGGCTATAGTGATTTAATCTCCTATTACATGTTTGGCATCCGTAAAACAAATGTTTCTTTTTCATCGTGAGTGAAGGACAGTGCATTCAGAATTGTCAAAGGCATAAAAGGCTGTTGTAACACTAAAGGATCTGCTTTGATATATATCTGCAGTTTGGAAACCTTAGTGTCTACTTTAGTTAATTGCATAATTTCTGTAACACCTGTTATATAAAGACACCATTTTCTAATAGTGGGTTTCGTACACTTCAAAATGGTTCTCTAGCTATATATAAGCTTGCGCTGATATATATATTTTTTAACTTGTTTCATAGCTGTAACAAATGGTAAATGTCCTTTTTCCCATTCAAAGTACTGTCATTGCATCTCTTTTAATGTGATTGAATTAGATTGCAAAGTTCTTTGTGGACCATGAAGACTGACTTTGAAAGCTATAAACCATGTGTTCAGCAAATTCCCATTCTACAGTAATAGGATTGGAGGAGTATTCAGGCCAAAGGGACTGGTGTTTTTGCAGTTTTTCCAGTTAAGTTTTCATATCCAGTTAAGTTTTCACAACTTTATCATACTCTTTATTCCCATAACTTTCTTTTCTATAGAAAGAAATAAAGGGACCTGGTTATAATTGAGAGCATAGGTATGTGTTTTTTCCAGTATCCTCCTGTAGCCAGCATTTGTTGTAGGTCGTTCTGAAAGCAGAGACTCTACAAAATTATTTTTCCCAAGGTAACAGATAGAATTGGAATTATATCATCAGTCCACCAGATCTCTAGAAATTTTGCTTCCTGAGTGAGACTTTGTCATGATCCAGTAATTGGAGGCGATAGTTCAACATACATATATACCCAAGGAAGAGTAAGGCAGCAAATGAGGCCAAATGTTGTGATTTATTACAAAATCTAAGCTACTAAGGAAGATGGGGAAGATGGAGAAGTTAGTGACAGTAAACAGAGAAATCCTAGCAAATGGTTAAAAAAGCAGAGATAGTCACCACCAGGGATACAACAATGTTTCATTTGTCCAGAGGGAGGCAGCATGTTGGTCAGTGGTGTCTTGATCTGCACAGCTGCAGTTCAGTGGAGGGAGTACCCATTAATTCTTGGAATTCTTTGGGTTTTTATCCTCTCTGTCAGCAGCTAGTTTCTAAGGGGACTCCTGCCTACCTCAATTATCAGGAGCATCATGTCCTGTTTGTCACAGTGACAATAGCTGTTGGAGTGCCCATATTTTCTTCGGGAGGAACAGTATGTCTGTCCTCTTACCACTGTGTTTATTGATAGTTAACCATTAAATTCAGAAGCTTGTTGAGCAGGTTGTATCTCAAATGGGTGCTGCTGAGCAAAGCTTTGAGCCAGAAGTTGTTTTGTACTCTTACAGAGCCTTATACTTACCCAGTGGTATAACTACTCCATAATTTTTTAGAATTTCCCATAAAGGATCCGCCATGATTCTTAAGTCTCTGTGAAATCAACTCTGATTATAATGTCATCTGCACACTGACAGAGGCGAGTTTCTGTTGGAATTTGTATTTTGGAATATCACTAGAGAAGGAGGTGACACATGCTGAAGAGGTTCCACTGCACAATTAACTGTCAGAGAATTAGAAGCAATATGCACTGTTCACTGATTTGTCCTGTCATACTGGGGGAAAGTATCAAAGGAGTATGGCTGCTATATGGAACTTCAAGACAAGTTACAGAAACTAATGAAGGAGAAGGTGAATCAAG
Organism: Odontophorus gujanensis; assembly: GCA_013399175.1. Classification (NCBI taxonomy): domain Eukaryota; kingdom Metazoa; phylum Chordata; class Aves; order Galliformes; family Odontophoridae; genus Odontophorus; species Odontophorus gujanensis. The sequence continues at coordinate 22,701 of VXAB01013891.1, forward strand.
ACAATTTGCAAAAGTAACATCTGTTATATCTTGGTAGGCCCATGATGCTTCAGGCTAACAAAGAAGAGACACAACATATAGATGGACTCATGACTGAAGGGTAGAACCATGGACACTATTGCACAAGTTATCTCTGAATGTGAAGCATGCTGAAATTAAACAAACCATGTGATTAAAGTCTCTCTGGTATGGAGAACAGTGGCTGAAATGCAAACATGGAGAGGCTGAGTTGATTAATTGTATCATACTTCCACAAATCCGCCATCTGGTAAGTCAACACTCGGGGATATATCGGTCAAGCTGGTCTTGTCCAATCAAACCACACATTCTAGAAGGGGACAAAGTCTATGAAGTGCACATAAGTAAAACAGCGGAATACAGACAGGATTATTCCTGCCTCAGGCAAAGGCAAAACTATTCATGTGATTGCTTTTGCAATTAACTGGGTGCAGTTAATGAGTAACATGTAGTCATGAGGAAGTCCTATGTGCACCTCAGGGAGATTTGATTCAGGGTGAGAATAGTTAGTTAATTATTTGAACTGCATGATATTGATTGCTATAAAACACTATGTCATCACTTTTTTTTTTTATTCATATCTGTACTATCAATGGTATTACAGTAAAAGACAAACAGATTTATGAAGAATTAATTCTGATAGAACTGGGCAAGTGCAGTAGTGGTGTAATCAGCATGTAGCACTTCAACACCATTTCATCAATCATTCCCAGAATCACAGGGGTTAGAAAAGATATCTAGAGATCATCTAGTACAGTTCTGTAGGTTTCCTATAGCAGGTTGCACGGGTAGGTATCCAGGTGAGTCTTGAACATCTCCAGAGAAGTAGACTCCACAACTTCTCTGGTCAGCGTGTTCTAATGCTCCATCACTCTGGCAGTCTAGTTCTTCTTTGCATTAGTATGAAACTTACTGTGTTCCAATTTCTGCTTGGTGCCCCTTGTTCTATTGTATGCCCCTGTCAACTTGACTCCCACATTTCAGATATTTATAAACATTGATGAGATCCCCTCTATGTCTTCTCTTCTCCAAGCTGAACATGATCAGTTGGCTCCGTCTTTAGTCAGTAGGCTGTGACAAACTTTCAAATGGTATTTTTGTCTGTGCTTGTTGTCATGGTTTTATGATTTTTGTTATTGATATTCAACATCATAATGTCATGTACTGCAGTGGGATTAAAATTGCTCCAGCTCTTTTACTGATCGAGTTCCATGGATCATTGATAGTTCTGGGTATACCTGTCTCAGAAGAGAATAAGAACTATGTACCCCAGGGGGCTTAGTGTTGCTTTGTATTCTTAAATTCACTGAAATATCTGCAGAACATACCATTTAAAAGCAGAGACTATGTATTTAATAATAGGGTAACATAGCATGAGCATTATGTGTAGGAATTTATTAAACTCTTACGTGTATGTATGAACACAAAGTTAAAGACCACAGGGATAGAATATGAAGTAAAACAAAGATGAGAAAGTGGAGAGAGAACAGAACAGAATGAAATATTTCATTTAATTACTAATTGTTTTTAAAATTTCAGAAATAAGTTTGACTTTCTGTAAGGATATAAGAAAGGTTAAAAAATAAATGTTAATAATAAACAGGAGTTAATTGCCCATGTCCCGCTGAATGATTCTGATTTGTTTTTTTTTAGATATGAGATGTGCCGATATCTCATCAAAGAATCTTTTTTCTCATTCTGAGAAATAAGAAAATAAGAAAGAAGAAAGAAGAAAAGTGTAGAAGAAAATTGGAGTGATTGTTCCATTAACAACATTAATTAGTGTGCATCCCACCTGGAAATGGTTAAGGAGAAAAGCATACATTCTAACTACAGATCATAGCCAAGTTGGGAAGGTGTTTTGGTTAGATATTGCAAAGGTCTTTTTTCAGATTTCAAGGAAATGATATTTCATATCTCAAATCTCATCTATACTTCCAGTAACCTCAGTATTTCAGATATTATAGTCATATGTACTAAGAGGAAAAACTGAGTAACTAATTTGTTAGAGAACTACAGGTAAGACTTTTTCAGTTCTGAAATCTATGGAATTTCCCATTGATATCTTGGCAGACTTCGTAATACAAAGGGTTAAAAAGTTATTTTCCCTGATGTCCTTCAAAGAATATTTAAAATAATGATAATAATTGTAATAGACATTTGGATACTTTTCACTTTATTGTAGCTATCAGCTGCTACATTATCTTTTTAATTTCTTTTGTGTGTGTGTGTGCATTGGCAATAGCATAAAGATCTTACAGTTCTTGAAGAAAAATAAAGCAGGTTAAAACTACCTATTTTAATTTAAAAAAAATCAATATGCATTAAAAATAAAGAGAAAATTATGCTCATTCTCAAAATCACATACACGCTGAGATTTTATATGCACATAAACTTTTCCTGACCAAAAAATGAATTGGACATTTTTAAGCTGAAAGCTGCAAGAACAATTCTGGTGCATTAATTCACCCTAATAACAATGCCTGGCATCTTGTCTCAAATACTGATTGATTAGATAAGACTGGGATGTAGCTAAATACACTATTATTTGATGAAGAGAGTACAAATAACTTAAAAACTTGCACAATATTGTGCATGAAACTCCAGAAGTCTACAAATCTAACTGGCATACAGTACCTTCTTTATATACGTGTTTCTGAAGGTGGAATGATTCAAAATTCAAAATGCGGTCTTAAACCTTCGGCTGAATCTTTTTCTGAACTGTATTCAAATGACAGGTGTTATGCTGTAGTAAAGATTAATTTCAGTTAAGTAAAATGAATTAAAGCCAAAATTTTTAGGATTCATTGCTACATTAAAAAAAAAAAAAAAAGTCCAGTTTGTCTGAAAATTGAATTTTGCCTTCAAAATTATAAATCTGTTTTTCAAAATTAGAATACAAGATTACATATTCTGCACAATTAAAGGTGCACTACAGAAACTAATCATTAATAATTTGAGCCTAGGGCCTTGGCTATTGTCCCATGCTTGTACTTTTAAGGCCATTACTATTACCTTGAATAAGATTTTTCTGGGAGTCCCTGTTATGTTCCTGTATTTCTTCAGCAATCTAAACTGTCATTTTATTAGCACAACCCAATTATTCATTCATACACTTCCAAGGTCACTAAAATTTTAACAAAAAATGTACTATCATTGAGAAGACCTGCAGTTAAATATGTACAGACCATGCTTTTGTAACCACTTGCAACTAATCTTGCACTAATTACTATCTCACCACTTGTTCATGATCAAAACTGTTTTAACCATTTTTAACAAAATAAATTCATGAAAACTTCATGTATTATTATTTTCACAAGATTTCCTGATTTCATAGAGTCATAGAACCCTTAAAGCTGGAAGGGCCCTCTGAAAGCCATCTTGTCCAACACCCCTGCAATGAACACCCGTGGGAATAAAAGAAGGACTATTCAGAACAGAAGCTGTGGAGCAAGATAAACAGCATGAAAAAGGAAGGCTGAGAACCAAGGACACATCCTGAAGAAAAAAAACAAAGTCAAGTAAGCTGCATGATGGATGTGTGATGATGACCCTGATTGGAGGAAGTCTGCATGGCTAGGAATGACTCAAGGCTCTAATCGGATAAGCGCCTGCATGCACAGTTAAGGATTATTTGTGAAATGTTTTGTTCACATGTAAAAATGGGTGGGAAAGTTATAAGAGAAAACTTGTGAAGGTATTTAAGGGATGTTAGAACCTGTAATAAACAGTTTATATTGTATTGTTCACATCTGTCTCCAGCACTGCAGACACCACAGCTAGATCAGGTTGCCCAGGACCTTATCGAACCTCATCTTGAATGTCTCCAGGGATGGGGCACCAACCATATCAGTAGGCAACATGTTCCAGTGACACTAAGCACTCTGGTTTAATGATTGGACTTGGTGCATTATGCTGATGGTTGGACTTGGTGGTTCAGTAGTTGCCTCTAATACAACCTGAAAAACTGGAGTGGTGGTGAAAGGAGTTAAATCCAGCTGGTGACTGATCACGAGTGATGTTCCCCAGGGGTTGGTACTAGGGACTGTTCTCTTCAGTATCTTCACTGATGATCTGGACGACGGTTTTGAGTGCACCCTCAGTAAGTTTCCAGCTGCAGAAGGATATTATCTTCCATACACTTTAGAAACCTCCTGGACTACTACTTCTTCTGTGCTATGTTTGATTCCCAGCATATGTCAGGGAAGTTAAAGTCCCTCATGAGAACAAAGGCTGGTGGTCACACAGCTTCTGCCAGTTGCTCATAGAGCACCTCATCTGTCACTTCATCCTGGTTAGGCAGTCTATAACAGACTCCCATTAGGACGTCTGCCCTGTCAGCTTGTCCCTCAGTCTTTACCTGTAGGGATTCAACCTTATCATCCCTAGTCACAAGCTCAAAGACATCAAAGGACTCTCTAACATAGAGAGCCATGCTACCATCTCTCCTTCCTTGTCTATCCTTTCTGAAGGGCTTGTAGCCATCCATTGCAGGACTTCAGTCATGGAAGTGATTCCACCATGTTTTTGTAATGGCAACTAGGTCATAGTTAGCCTGCTGCACAATGCCTTCCAGACCTTCTGTTTGTTGACCATGATGCATTCATTGGCATAGATGCAATTCAGATGAGCCCCTTGCCTCACCAATAATCCCATTACTGCTCCCCTAGGCTCACCCCTAGCAGGTCTGTTTTTATTCCCTTTCCCCTTCATATCTAGTTTAAAGC
>VXAB01013892.1:6709-19492 GCA_013399175.1 Odontophorus gujanensis
AAAAGAGAAAAAAAAAAGAAAAAAAAAGAAAAAAGAAAGGGAAAGGGAAAGGGAAAGGGAAAGGGAAAGGGAAGGGGAAGGGGAAAGAGAAAAGTATTTTGGACATTGGAAGAAGGTGGGAATGATAGGCAGTAAACATAAGGATTCAAATAGATTTTTTTAATATATATATAACACTGTTGGATTTCATTTTAACATAATCCTCAAGTAATTCTTGAATCTCAGGCTGAACTTCTGATCCTTGGAATCCCTCTAGTAATTCTTTCCATCACCTGCACAGTGCTAAAGATTAATTCTAATACTGGATTTGGGCCCACACTTAAACACTGTAGCTTGAAATCAGTTTTTTTTCCATATTGGGAAGGAGATCAGTTCAGATCTCTTTAGGTTAGCTAGCATTTAGTCTGATCATTTACAATGCTTAAACAGCACTTCTTCCAGGCTCAAGGTCAGCACATCCCTTAGAGTAAGAAAAGGAGGAAAAGTGGAGGAGGCGTGCATGGATGAGCAAGGAGATCATCAATTAACTAAAAGGAAAGGAAAATTCAGAGAGCACCTAGCCAAAATCAACACACTTAAATCCATGGATCCCAGTGGGATATACCCATGTGTGTTGAGTGAACTGGCAGAGGTGATTGCTGAACCCGTTCTCTAATATCTTGGCAAATGGGAGATATGCCTGATGACTGAAGGATAGCTAATGTCACAGCAGTCTTCAAAAATGTCAAGAAAGAGGATCTGCGAAACTGTAGGCCTCACCTTCATCCCTGGAAAGATGATGGAACAACTTGTTCTGGATACCCTCTCCAAGAAATTGGAAGAGAAGAAGGTTATCAGGAGTAGTCAACATCGACTCACCAAGGGGAAATAATGCTTGACCAACTCTGTAGTCTTCTATGATGTCATCTCCAGCTGCATAGATCTGGGGGAGAGCAATGGATGTTGTGTACCTTGACTTCAGCAAGGAGTCTGACGCCATCTCCCACAACATTGTTGTTATGAAACTTAGAAAGTATGGGATAGATGAGTGGATGGTGAGATAGACTGAGAAGTGGATGACTGGCAGAGCTCAGAGTGTTGTCATCAGTGGTGCACAGGTGGTTGGAGGCCTCTAACTAGCAGTGCCCCCCAGGGGTCAGTGCTGGGTCCAGTTTCATTCAACATCTTCACCATTGTCCTGGATGAGGGGATAGTGTCCAGCCTCAGCAAGTTTGCTGATAATACAAAGCTGTGAGGAGTGGCTGACACACCAGAAGGCTGTGATACCATTCAACAAGGCCTGGACAGGCTGGAGAGATGGACGGAGAGAAGCCTAATGAGGTTTAATAAGAACAAGTAAGTAGAGTTGTGCACTTGGGGAGGAATAACCGCATGCATCAGTACAGGTTAGGGGCTGACCTGCTGCTGAGGAGCTATGCAGAGAAAAACTTGTGTGTTCTTGGAAAGAACAGGTTGGCCATGAGCCAGTAGTATGCTCCAGTGGCAAAGAAGGCCAATGGTATCCTGGGACACATTAAAAAGGACATGGCCAGCAGATTAAGGGAGGTTATCCTCCCCCTCTGCTCTGCCCTGATGAGGCCACATTTAGAATACTGTGTCCAGTTCTGGGCTCCCCAGTTCAAAAAAGACAGGCATCTCCTAGAAGGATTCCATTAGAGGGACACAAAGATGATTAAGAGCCTGAAGCATCTTCATATAAGGAAAGGCTGAGTAACCTGGATCTGTTCAGCCTGGGGAAAAGAAGACTGAGAGGGGATCTGATAAATGTTTATAAATATCTGAAGGGAGGTGGAAGGCAAATGAATGAGAACAGATTCTTCTCTGTGGTGCGTAGCAATAGGACAAAGAGCAATGGCCTTATAACTTGAACATAGGAGGTTCCATATAAACATGCAGAAGAACTTCTTTATGGTAAGGGCAAGCACCGGAACAGGTTGTCCAGAGAGGCTGTGCAGTTTCCTTCCATGGAGACTCCATCTGAATGCCTACCTATGCAACCTATTGTAGGGAAGCTGCTTTAGCAGGGGTGTTGAACTCAACTATCTCTTGAGGTCTCTTCTAACCCCTGCAATTGTGTCATTCTGTGATCCTGTGAAGGCTTTTGTCTCTGATGTCAGATAGACAGCATACATTAGAGAAATGCATAGGAGTCACATATGAAGTAGGGAGATAATTTTACCTCCACTTCTCTCTTCATTAAGGTTCATACCAATCTTCAAAACTTGGAAATAATGTTCCAAGTCTTAAACTAAGCTGCAAGGTTTTATCAATATCTGAATATCTCTAAGGTCTACAAGCAGGCTTTTTGGCCTATGCCCAGCTTGATTAAAGTATTCCTGGATTCAATTAACTGAAAAATAATGAGATTATTTCGCAACATGCAATTTGATATTTTTTTGTTACAGTGAAGTGAGTGAGTGGTGATTACGGAGCTTAATACAACAGGCCTTACTGTTGCAGAGGAAGTGACAAGAAATTAGGTTAATTTAGCCAGAACTTTTTGGGGAAAGCTGGGACCAGGGGAAAACAGCTCTGCTTTTCCCTTATAAGGTTATTTTTCATTAGGTAATTCTAGAAAATGCATTCTGTGGCACATTATATAATGCAAGAAGAAACAGTTCACATGAAAGAAATTCTGTTTTCATCAAAATAAAATACACATTGAACCAACAGTTACATAAATACACAAAAAATCCTTTCCCCAGAACATTCTCTTATAGAAAAACGACATTAACACATTAAACCCATGTTTTAAAAGTCTGAATTCTAGGTGCTGAAGGTCATAGTTTAGATCTTGCTAGATATTGCCCCTAGGATGAATGACCAGCAGCAAGATCAGAGGCAAGGGTGGCAGCAGGCACCCACCTATGTGAGGCAGCTATATCCAGCTTGGAAGCAACTTCCAAAACTCAACTGTTCCACGGGCACTTTCTGAAATTCCACCAACCATTTCATTCACCATATCTTCGTGAAATGGAATGGTGGCTCTCCACAGGCTCAGAAACTCTCACATTACTCTGTAAGCTTGAATCAACCTCTGATCAAGAACCCATCACAAGATTTTGCTAGCTGTGGTAGGCCCAGAGTTGAATAACCTGCACAGATTCTCTTACTTCAAATCTATTAAGAGGATTTTATCTCTACATCAGCAACCAAGATGGTTCATTTCTGACAAACAGCTGCCACCTTATACCTCTGAAGATACACCCATATGACTATGCTCTAAAATTTGTCCTTGTCCAGCTTATTGGGGTACCTTAGTATGTGGGTGTTTCTTTTGAACTTCCTGACATTTTCAATTCAGGTACCACAGGACATTTAAAAAACAAGTAAACAAACAAACAAATAAACAAACAAACAAACAAAAACCAACAACAACAACAAAAAACACCCAAAACTAAAAGAAAATAATTCAGAAGCTATGATCCTTAAATTTCAAGTTCTCAGATTAATAATGCATTTTCAGCTGTGCAGTTCCAACATTCGGAACTAGAGCTGAGAAAATAATTTGCAGCCAGTAATTTGCTGAAAGAATTTAGTCCCTTTCTCTACATGCAGATGGTCCCTGAGCAAAATCAAAATTTCCTCGAATGTACTCATTATTTGAAAATACTCAACACATTTTTGGCAGGGCTTTTTCTCCCTTAAAAAAAAATTACAAAAAACCAACAACAAACAAAAAAATCCTTGCAGACACACACCAAGAAAACACAGAAAAAAATCCTTTCAAACTGATCACAAAAGCATTGCTTGTGTATTCTATAGTGAGTGCTCTGGCCATGATCTGCTGGTTTGTTGTGATTAATCAGAGGTTCATGGTATGGTTTCCATTCCCCAACTAGAGGGAAAACAAGAACCTGACAATAAGCTTCATGTGGTTTACATACACGGTCTTGCAGTGGTATAGCAGACACACCTCAGACACGCCTGAGAGAATGCACAATGGCACGACACCTCCTCTCACTCTCTAGTCCCATGCTGAGAAATCAGCTCAACACAGACCAGAACACAAAAGCATACCTGAGAAATGATATTAAAGGACACTGTGCTGTGAGCTCACGAGGTGTAGAACTGGATGAAGGGAGCATAAGATGGAATTGAACAGAGGAGTCTTTTATAACATTTGTGCGACCTGACAAGTCTATGCTTTTAAAAAATTATTCCTGAGGGCAAATAAATAATGCCTCAAAAATAGATTGATAGGCTGGGTCTGTCACTTAAACTTCATTACTTCTTTACACACCGAGGAACTATGTGAAAGAGAGGAACTTAATATTTCATTTAACCTGCATTTATATCATAGACTAAAAAGAGGGAGTACTGTTTACCTACAGGCTTGTTAAGGGTACAGTAGACCCACCAGCTTGCTATTCTGTCCTCATGTTCTGTTCATCCACTCCTACTAGCATCAGGTTGTCCTGCACTGCTCCTTCACCTGGGACACTGGGATGTGTCCAGGGGTTAGATGCAAGAGTTGATGTCCTGGAGCCGAAGGGATGGGGCTTAACCATTACAAATCCTCTGAATCATCTATGCTTTCCATCAATCTGCTCTCTTTCTGTGCTAATGTGTGTTACTGATGCAAGTGCAGACAGAATTGTGCCACTCTTCGCAGCTGCTTCAGGGAAGAATCACATTTACATTACTAAATGCAGCTTTCCAGCAAAAACAGAGAGTGAAGTCGGAAGACAGCCTTTGAAAGGGAAGAAAGAGACTTTAAAACAAATAACCCACACTCACTAACATGTATTCAAATACAGACAAGAAGAACAGTGGTAAAAAAAAGCAACACAAAACCCCCTGACATTTCTGCTTCTAGCAGCCTTTATCACAGAGAATGAGGCTTTTATTTTGGCTGTTACCTTTCCTTTTGATAGTCTCTTCTGAATCACATCTCAAACACACATTTCTTCATTTCCCCATAGCACTCTGTCATGTTGGGTGATCCTGTGCCTTGCAGATGTGCTTTGTGATAGCCTAACCCAAGCAGTGACCAGCAGTAAAGCTGTAGAATACATTTCCTCTCCTGGAATGCATTCTGTGTCCACAGCAGAGTTTTTGCAAGAGGTCTTGAATTTGGCATATATCAGGAAGACCAGACAGAGATGTCTGTCTTGCTGCTGTATAGATCTATGATAACTTACGAATACTTTGAGACAAAAAAAAAAAAAAGATTTAAAATAGATTTGCATTTGCATTCAAATTAATTTAGTATATGTGAGATTCTGTCTCAGTAAAACACCTCACAAAGCTTTTAGGACACATAAGATTCACTATGGGGACCCAACAAAATAATTGACATACATAACCTCTACATTTTTGTAAGACTCTAGAACATTTTTTTTCACTGTAAGACAAAAAGTAATGGGTGGTAGAGACTGAGGAGTTTCAACAGATGGAAATGGGTAGCTGCAGTAAGTCTCAAACAAAAAAGAAAGGATTTCATGGCATTTACAGGAAAAAGAAAAACAAAACAGAAAAAAACAGGAGCAAACTAGTTGTTGAAGATGGCATCAGAGTCAATCCTTTATTGGGACAGGTGATTAAGTCCATGCCCTTCAGCACTGCTATTTATGTAGGCTTTATTATGGAAAACACTGATGCAAAGAATTATTCTCAACTAATATTCTGATAGCTGTCATCAGCTTTTTGTTGTGGAAGAAGATTCTACAAAACTGAATCTAAAACAAAGAACAATTCAGAGGCAGGAGGTCAGTTCTCTGGCAACTTCCACAGCAATGAAGATAAAAAAGTAAAACTGCAAGAGCTTTTATAGAAGGTGGCTTTTTCCTTTCTTGAACACTTTCTGTCTATTATGTAGCCAAAAAATAAGGAATTTTCTGAATCAGAAAGCAAAGGCTGACTCACTCCAGAGTTAGGCTGTTTGAAATATATAGGGCAAAATCTCAGTCCGAACTTAGCAGCTCTTTCCTCCCAAAATGCCACTCACTGCACAGCTCTCTTCCCAAGCATTGAAGTGTCTCAAGTTTAGATACAGATGAAAATTCCTTAACTTGTTAAAAAGTCTCACCACTTTGGAAGTCAAAAGAGGACAAACATTATAGTGTGTGGGCTGAGACACTTCTTGAATAAACAGTTTAAAAAAAAAGTAAAACAACTTCATTAGCTGATTTTTCTTTTTATCAAAGCTCAAGGTTTACACTAGATAGTACATGATATTCCAGCCAAGGGAGAAGGACACAGAAAACCAAGGCTTTATGTACATGATTTACTTTTTATTAGATTTAGTTATCAGCTATTCAGACAAGAGTTCTTGCCATGCTTAATACTTTAGTCTTACAACAGAATAATATTTCCAGCATCATTAAAAACAAACATTCAGATGGGAACAAATTAACTCATTTCAATTCAGCCAGCTGCAAATACCTCCTTTCTTTTCGTGCCATTTCAGAAAAATAATTTCAGCCATTTCCAAATCACCTCTTAAATACACACAACTTTTGCATCAAGCCTGTAAAGCAGTAAAATTCAGGCCCTTGCACCCCAGTAAGGAAGTCATTCCCTGAGGCCCCTATGTTTTTTGGATTTATATCTCAGCTAAAGCTACCAGAGACCAACATACAAACTGCCCAAATCCCTAGGCCTGGAATCACGTGTTTTCAAATATGTAAGCTGAATCAGCAAGGTATTGCATTCTGCACTGGTCTGGGGCTTCAGAATGAGTAGGACTGCATGGTTCCCCCCTCATCCATCTCCGCTCACTGCTGTTTCTGTGGCTCAACCTGTCATCTGTCCTTGTTTCACCCCTTTACACGTGATTCAAACTCTACTTTCTCTATTGAATGCCCCTCTACTGTCAGAGGAAAGCACAAACACAAGACACAGCCCTAAGGTCCTAAAGAAAGATTCCATCAGTGCCATTTTTTTGCCCCACTCCCAGTAGGATGAGGTACTGCACTGACTGTGTGGCAGTCATCATGCTCTGCTACCCTGTATAACGGCAACATGATCTTGGGGTTGCACGAAATAAGGTCCCACGCTCAGCATTCACCTTCTCACTCTAGCACTCACTGATGGTGCCTCCAGAGCCATGGTTAGCCTTGCACAGAGGAGTTTGCTAAAACATTAAGAGGCCCAGGTCTTACCCAACAGTTTCCAGAGAAGGACACCTGCCTCCACAAATATACCAGGGCGTATAACCAATAAGGAATGCAGCCTTCACTTTGGTGCATATTCTGTCCATGGGCAGTCAGATCCCTTTTATTCCCTTATCCGCTGTGCTGGGAAAATGAGTACCAAGAAATACAAAGCTGCAGAAAGCAACACCAAGTCTCTAGCTTGATGACTGCAAGTGGTTTCTGTGTTAAAAGATGAAGCAATCTCTCCTCCGCCTTTCCACTTAGATATTTTCTGATGCTTTCTGACTAAAAAAAGGCCAATCTTCATTCATTCTTAGGAAAATTTCTGGTCACTCATAAGCTCCTATCAAATTCTGGTGAGAAAGCCTTTTTTTCTGCAGCCTGCTTCAGAAAACAGCCCACTCTCAAACCCCACTTCCTATCCCAAAGCACTTTGAGGAAGTTTGGACGCACATCTGAACTTTTCAGCTTGATGCAATCGCTGTGACTCACAGAAATGTTTCTATGAATATTTAAATTTTGAAGTTCCAAAAGGAAAAAAAAGGCTTAAATAGGGAAAGAAAAAGACTCAAACAAATACCATAGCTGCCAACATCTTGTGACAGAAAGTCAATAGCTTTTAAATCTGCATAAAATTACATACATTTCCATGAAATTACCTACATTTGCATACAGCGATTCTTGATGCTACAAGGGACTTGCAGCTCCTCCCCATGACTCCCCAAATCCTAGCTTCTCCCTCAGGCTGAGCAGCACATTAATTTGGCTCTCCTGAGCTCTGGGGCACTGGAACAGTCTGGGAGGGAGCCACTGGAGTATTTTCACAGCACAACTGAAATCCATCTGTGACTAGGAACATGGGCCAAAGGCCTCTGAAAGTCTCCTTGGGACTTCTGCTCCGTCCTCCTCCCTACCTTCCTCTTCCTCTCCATTTTGTCAGGACAAAGCTACAGTTCAGGCTAGGGAGAACAACTTCTAGCAAGTAGAAAAAAGCCTGTCCTAGAATCGTAGAATAACCTGAGTTTCAACTATTGGAACTCCTTGTTCAGGAAAGTGGTGGAGTCACTATTCCTGGTTTAATAAATATATAGATGGGGCACTGAGGGACATAACTTAGTGGGCATGGTGGGGATGGGTCAATGGTTGGACCATTGATCTTAGACGTCTTTTTCAGTCTTAATGTTTCTATGTTTCTACGAGCTGTAAGGAACCCACAAGAATCACAAAGTCCAATTCCTGGCTTCATGTAGGACTCAAAATTCAAACTCTATGTCTGTGAGTGTTGCCCAAACACTCCTTGAACTCCAAATGCTTGGGCCTGTGCCCACTACCCTGGGTAGCCTGTCCCACTGCCCCACCACCCTCTGATGAAGAACCTTCTCCACAACCACGCCCTGACCCTCCGCTGACAGCTTCATGCTGTTCCCTCAGATTCTCCTCCCTCCTGTCCATATTCTTCACCATATGCAACAAGTGGATGGTGCCCATAGTGCCCCCAGCCAGAAGCTGCCTCTCCTTGTGGGGATCAGGGATCCCCTTCAGCTCCTCACAAGCTGGGTCAAACCCACACTAGTGTAACATCATGGCTTGGGAAAGGAGGGAATAAGGCCTGGTGGTAAAAACAACCAGCAGTCCCTGAAGGAGTTCTCAGTGGCTGTGACTTCAGCCATATCTTCCTGTTCCTGTTTCCTTCCTGAAACTGTCTCAAATTGTACTTCTAGCAGAGAGACGGATATATTCTGGAGAATGCCTTGCTGGCAGGACTGACAGCTGACAGTAACCTATTCCCAAGACCAGGAAGCACCCTAAATGGACAGTTTTTCTCTTAGGTTAGGGAGCAAGAGGCACATAAGGAGCCGAGGGGCTTCTTTTTCTCCTGCCTACTCATTGCAGCCCATCAGCCAAAGGGACTGCTTGGCATGGTTAGCCTTCCGCTGGTAACATTTGTCCACTAAAAAACAAAACCCAACATGCCAGTCTCCTTTTACAGCAGCCACGATACAGGTTAGTAATGAGTTGGAACAAAATGGGGAGAGCTTTGTACCCCACCCCCAGGCCCTGGCCTCCCTGTGTGTAACTGCTTTTGAAATATATTTGGTAACACACCGAATGTATTTAAAGGGATTGTGGAACTGGCCAATTTTCATGCTAATTAAAGTGCAGGAGATGGAAGTGAGCTGTTTGAAATACATTACAGCACCGAGGAAAACATATTGTGCGCTATCTCATATTTTTCAAGAGACCACATTCAAATCCACTTTCAATCTGCGTGCACCGTGCTTCTGCTGCTGCCTGTGTTACCAAGTTACAGGCAGAGTGTCCTGTCCCCATGCTGGCCCTGCAGCAGCTGTGGGACAGATATGGATGCAGCATGTGTCCCGGGAAACAGTTAGGTCAGTGGCTGGAAAGAAGCTGGAGCACCAGCCTTTGCATGGAGAAGGTGGGAAAGGGAGAAAATTACTAATCTACACAGGCAGCATCACCAAAGGGGTCAATATTCAACTGTCCTGTGGTGGATGTTTGCAGAAGAGAGCCCAGGTTCACAATTGTGTTTCCCTTTCAAGAACTGAGGGAAGCAGCGTACAATTAAGTGTCTGAGAAGGGAAGCCACATGCAAAAAAGCATTTTCAGAGCCTGCAAGCATCCTTTCTTTGCCTCTCCAGATTGCAAAATGGCCAGCTGATGCACACTGTCCCAGCTAGCAAGAGTTTGACTGGCATTCCTTAGCCAGGTGCACAGGTGTAGCTCTGAATTTGGGTTTCAGCCTCTCGGTCTGCACACACTGTTTATCAATTACAAACACTTACCTAGCAGGTCTTTTCAGAGCAATTGCTTTTGCCAAGATAAGTTTAGAAGCACTTTATTTTGGGGGATATTAAATGCTGCCATGTTGTTTATAGACAGTTCCCTTCCGTACAGGATGAGACCTCACCAGAACTCATGTACGTGAGCTGGTCTCAGCATGTAGTTCAGGATGAATCTGCATGTAAACTAATAGATGGGGAATGTCCTTGTGTACTTCCCAAGGCAGCTATGCACGTCCAGCAGTGCTCCCACACACCTCTCCATGTACCTCTCCCTCTTTACATGAGGTGGCTGCAGAGGAGATGAGCTTTCCAGGCACACTTCTGTTCCCCTGGGAAGACTGCAGAGAGTAGGGTCAGTTTCTGTGTAGGCAAAGCACAGGACTCTCTTCTATGTGTGACTGCTGTATGTAGGAATTACTTGGCTGTTTTCCTTCTGTTTTCATCTCCTTGCCCTCTCTCACTGTCCTTCGGATACAGGGGCTGCAAGCATATTAATCCCTGGGGCTTGGAGCTACCAGGCTGCACTGTCAAGAGCTGAGCAGTATTTCTTCACCCTCAGGAGGAAATCTGCTTCTTTAAATATTTGTCTGACTCCCTGACAGCTTTTTGACAGAACATCCACTCCCCTGTTAACAGCAGTGTTCAGTGGCAAGAGACATCTCTATCAGGGCACCCTCTCCTTTACAAGCAAAACCCTATTCCCCGCTGGCAATAGTTCTTCCTTCCCTGTTTCAGTTCAAATCTGAGTTTTGTCCCCTGTGTTGTTGTCCGGGAAGGCCTCGCTTCCCAAAACAGAATTTGGAAAGACAGTTGCCCTGGGGCTGGTGCACAGATTGCAAAGGTTAGGCAGCAGCAGGTGAGATGGGGAAAAAAAAGGATAAGTTCTTCCCAGTTTAACTCCACCAAAGGACGGAGGTGGCAGAGTAACTGCAAAAGAGCATGTCTCTGTTCTTGTGAAATAAAGGCAAGTGTCTCTCTTAAATGTTAATTGAGAAGTCTTCCCTTCCTTCAGAGTCTGGCAAGTGATCTGTGTGGGGGTGGGAAGAAGACAGGAATTACCTAGCAATATCTGGAAACACCCTGCAATCCCAGGCATCACGTGGCTTTGGAAGTAGCAGCAGCTCTTGGGAGGCAGCTAAAGTAAGCCAAGACGACATGTGAGTGTCGGGGAATTAGCCTATTCTGTCTGATGCTGTTTCAGCTTTCTGCTTGTCAGGTCCAGCTGAAGTCCTTGGCTTTGAAGAGGGGCCATCACTGGTCCCCTAGATTGGTTTCAGACTTAGCTGTGTCATGATGATCTGGCTGACTGGTCAGTACTGCAACGAATTTGAAGAGAGATGTCTGAGTTAAGTCATCTCTAAAGAATCTCTGAAAGAATAGCCTGGTTGCCATGAGCTTGCGTAGGCTAATCCTTCCAATAAGAATATCTAGATTGCCTTTGTGACCTTAGAAATCACTGAATGACTAAATTCTGCTCTACCAGTGCCTGGCAGCTTATAGCATGAGAGATAAGTCAGATTCTTTGCAGGAATGCAGAGTTTGATTAATGGATGATTCCCACCAGACCATGGACCAGAGTATAACAGGATTGGAAGGGACAGCTTGTGTATCAGGTTCACTTCAAAACCAGTGATGTGATGCTGTCAAGATATTTTCTGCAGTGTCTCCTCCATGCAAAGGACAGCAAGACCTTTGCTAATGCTGGTGGTATTCACATTATTTTTCCTACTCAAGAGAGTTGAGGAGAATTATCTATGTACAGTTAGCTCAGGTGCTTGCAAGATCCATTGTATTCCAAAGATACGAGAAAGTTAGGAGTTTCAGGGTCCCAGGAATCTCATGGCAACTATTCCCAGGTCTTCATGCTCTTTATGGCAGTCAGATTAGGAGCACAAAGAGTTTTGCCCTGAAAAGCTGTCTCTCTGGCAGAAACGCTGACACTTTTGTTCAGAGGCAGCATTGTGTGCTGAGTGTCACCCAAACGAGGGAAGGAGGGATGCTCTCCTACAGGATTTCTGGAAGACATTGCCATTGTTCAGAGTGCAAGTGGGCTGAGGAGCTTAACAGATGGCTGCAGTGAGACATGGTCTTTCTACAGATGGTGAATTCATTCCCTCTGAGATCAGTGGTGGGCTGGATGACAGCCCAATATGGTTGCAGACTCCAAAAGCCTGTATTCTCCCCCCACACCCTCCTATCATGACATTTTCCTCTTTGGAGAAGGGAAGGGGATTTAGAGAGACAGACGCAGACACATTACAAGGGCAGGGAGAAACCCAAGAAAATGGCTGATGCCATGGAAACAGGTATGTATCCCTCTGAGGGGCTGTCAGCACAGGAGAAAGACTGAGCAGTTTTTACTTACTAGTTGTCCTTGTGGACAACCCTTCCAACCCAGGGATATTCAAAGACATGATAACTTCCTTGGTTTTAAAAACATAACTTCTTTGGTAAGTACCAGATCCCAGTAAGCAAAATAGACTGAGAATGTCATCTCCGAGAAAAATTCCCAAGAAGCCCCTGTCCTGCAGATCTGTCTTTGAGACTATGGTCACATTTCCTTTTTTAAACATTAGCCAGTACTAATTAAAATGAACCTCTTGCTGGGTTTTGTTGCAACAACCTTTTAAAAGGCTAGAAGCCTTTCACTAGGAATTACCCAAACTCGATGAAATCAGTGGAATTAGACAGCAAATGACTTCCTGCTATGAGTAGCTTCAGATTTGAATGGAACCCTACCTTATTCCTCCCATCCCAAAAGAGAACATCCAATTTCAATATTCCTATCAGATAAGCAGCTTATCGAGTTTTATCAAAAGAAATCAGCTGGTTTCTCAGCCTTCTCAAAGTCAAAACAGGAAAAAAAAAAAAAAAAA
>VXAB01013892.1:19509-77407 GCA_013399175.1 Odontophorus gujanensis
AAAAAAAAAAAAAAAAAGAATAAAAAAGCACTTCAAGCCAATAAGCTTTTCAAGCAAATGCATTGGAGATTTTCAGGTCGTTGTAACTTATTTTTCCCTCCCAAGTCAGGGCATTCTTTGAAGCCAATCTTCCTTCAGGTGATGTTTCAGAAACACAAGAAATACGATACTGGAAGAGGTCACTGTGGCCAGGGTTTAGAAAAACACATCCTCATTCATTCCAGGATGGTCTTGGGCTATTTAGTAGTGGTGGTGGCTAATGCCAGGAAGCTGTCTGGAAATGCTCTGCTTGGATGCAGTTCTAGGTTCCACAGTGAGCATGTAGCTTGGAGGATTATCTCAGCAGTCAGCATTCATTGACTCATTGGAAACCTGACTCACAGCTATTCCTATTAGATGGTATGGACAAAAATTCTTTTCATTTCTGTATCTACCCATAAGCTCGTAAGATTATACCTACAGGGACTAATGCCATATTATCAGGAGCAAGCTTAACTTCAGCAGGTTAGCATTCAGCAAATCACTAAAGTTGGGCAGAGGTCTGGATTAGAACACATCTCCTGACAGCTGCTATGCTCTCAGCCCCAAGGCCTGAAGGCTGAGCAGCACGTCTCTTGAAATTCACTTGCTTCCAGTTTAATGGAGTTTAATGAAGCGCCCGCAATAGCGGGTATTCCAAAAGACACTGCTGTTAGTTTAGGTGGCAGAATAGGTCCTGTGATTCAGCATTCAAAGCTTCTCTGGAAGCTCTAAAGAAACTCTAGGAATAGTCCTCTTAGGAAAAGAGACCCAAAAAAAAAATTAAAAAAAAATAAAAAGAAAAAAAAGAAAAGAAAAGGAAAAGGAGCATTTGAAGCATCAAGTAGATTTGTAGGTCTGAAAAAAATACAGAGGATATGTCTTGCTGAATATAAACTTACTGGTGTAAGGATCTTGGTCTAATGCTGATGGAAAGGCCCCCTGTGCTACATTGCTTCCTTGCATTAAAGTGGTGTTAGGAAACCTTGAAGGATCAAGCACAATATGAATGATAAATCCTAGAGCTATATATATAAATATGGAAATACCACACCTGCAATATTGTTCCCAGGATGCTATATTATTGGGAGAAATGCCAATGTAGCAATGCAAGTTGCTTTGCCAAGAGATTCATGGATTATTCCAGAGAAATCACTTTTTGGCTTGGTCTCTCAAGTCTGAAAAGTACTTCTCAATATGAAATCCACAATACCATATTATTGAGATACCAAAATCAAGTCAAGAGAGGGAGGAACAGGAAACTTTGAAGCAGAAAGAGCAGAGATCTCCTCAGTCATTCTCCCTTACCCCTTCCCATCCCTTTTGTTCCAGAATATTTCCTTTCTAAGCTTCATCTTTAAGCAGGTGAGCCCTGTAACAACTGCAGTAAAGCATGCTGTTATACAGCCAACAGCCCCTTCCCCATTCTCTTCTCAGGGAAAATCCTCCTCCTGGAGGACAGCTTCATTTATTTCATTTGTCTCCTTTCCATCTCCCACCCTCTTCTCTGGGGAATACAACTCAGACAGATAAGCTAATGAGACAATTAGCTCTCCGCTCCCTGATTGAAGGGCCCTTTATTTCCCTAACCAGCCAAGCCAATTCTCAACATCATGAGTGCTTGACTTTATTTCTACAATGTGATTCATCTTCCTTCTTGCTCATATATAAACCTACCATAAAAGAATATTATTAATGTTGCCAAGTCAAGCGCTTGCTTGTTAGCAAACACTTAGACCTAAGCCTATTTGTGGAGCCTTAATTCACCATCTCTTCTCTCCCACATCCTCGCAATTCACCTTGCTTGCATGTATTATTATGGCCTTTAATAACTCTACCCTAGAGCACTGCTGGGAGCCCAACCCACACCCAGAACACAGACTGGGCAGTAATCCATGAGCAGCAATAAGATAGCCACTATTTTACCTTTTTGTTATTTACTGGGATGCCTTTTAACTTTACTTGCTACCTACCTGCTATCACACATCTGCAGAAGCAATCATCACAGTGAGCACACAAAGCTTGTGTACAACCACAATACAGGAATTGTGCTTAAATCACAGAATCACAGAATTGTAGGGGTTGGAGGGGACCTACAGAGATTATTGAGTCCACCCCCCTGCTAAAGCAGCTCCCTAGCCCAGGTCGCACAGGCAGGCGTCCAGGCGGGGTTTGAATGTCTCCAGAGAAGGAGACTCCGCCACCTCTCTGTGCAGCCTGTGCCAGTGCTCTGTCACTGCACTGTGAAGAAGTTCCCACACACATTTGTGCAGAACTTCCTATGCATCAGTTTGTGGCCATTTCCCCTCATCCTATCACCACACAGTGCAGAGAAGAGTCCAGCCTTGTCCCTTTGCCACCCGCACCTTACAAATTTATAGACGTGGATCTAATCCCTTCTGAGACTTCTTTTTTCAAGGCTGAACAGACCCAGGTCTCTCAGCCTTTCCTCATAAATTCCACGCTCTTTATCGTCTTTGTGGCCCGCTGCTGGACTCTTTCAAGGAGATACTGGTCATTTTTGTACTGGGGAGCCCAGAACTGGACACAATACTCCAGGTAACAGAGCATGTCAAAAAAGCTCTGGCAGAAGAGGGAAGATGGAGCTCTGAGCTCAAAGACCTTACCTCCCAGACTATCACACAGCAACCTCTATACTTGATCTCCACCATACTTTCCTTTTGGGCAGGTAGGGAGAGGAGGTGGCTCAGAGGAGAGGGTTAACAGGGAAGGCAGCAGTGCCCTGCTGTTCCTCCAACCCTGCTATGAAGAGAGGAGCAACATCCAGAGCCCCAACTCCTTTGAGGTCCTAGACTAAGCTGAATAGCCAGGGCTCTTGTCCTGATTTGGCCTCTTCCAGATGTGGAAAAATGCAACAGTGGAGTTCAAAAGACCTGAAGAATCTGCTCAATAGCAGCACAAAGTCCCAGTGTTCCTGTTGTTCTGCCCCTGCCACGAACTCCCACTGAGCTGTATAACCAGTTTTGACCACATAACACTACTGAATGGCAGAAGCTGCAGTTGGAAGAGTGTCAGTCACTCATCAGGCTTTCCCTGACAGCATTTTGTCCATCAGGCAGGGATCTAGGGGATGTTTCAGTTTTTCCTGTATCTATAGTAAGTAGAAAAGAGAAAAATAGTGGATTACCTATGCCTGGAGTAACACTGTTAATCATTTATCCACTGTTCGCTGTTTGTGACTGCCAGCATTGATCAAGTTCATGAGATATTTTCTAGTGTTGTATGACATATGCTGTATTCACCAATTGCTATCGTATGCTTGATCATTTAAACTGTCACATTTCTTTCTGATTTCTTGACAGACTGTCCCCCTAGATCCTCATAACAGCAAGCAGTGTGGCCTCTGAGACATATCTGCCTAAGAGCATCCACGTTATCTCTCCTTTTGAGTGGTGCTGCTTATAAGCAAGGCTTCAAAAGGAAGGGGAAGGATGGAGGCCAGTGTCAAAGTTCTCACTAGATCCACCTCAGACTTAGTTAAATCTATAGGGGACCCAAAATCCAGCTCAGTCTGAATGCTACAAATTATTTTAGCCCTGGACTTTTTCCTTGCTTCTGTTTCCTTTAGTCATTCATGAGAACTCACAAATGTCATGGCACAAGAAAAAGACAGGTTGTCTGCAAACCCATACAGAACAAGAAAACTGTCATAGCTACGATATTTTAGTCCAGTAGGACAAATCAGCCTCCGAACTTCTCTCCAGGCAGAATCTGAAGGCTTCATAATTTTTCTGGAATTTGCAAATGCATGAACAATAATGGAGTAGGCACAGGTCCACAGATTATGCACCTTGGCTCTATCTTTCATAGAAAAATGCTCAGTGTAACCCACATCTGCATTGTTTTCACTTGGGATCTCCTCGGTGGGTAGGTGGCAAACCTAGCTACTGCACCACTATACCTCTATTTTAAAAGCATGCCTGAATATATTAACTTTCTTCAGCACTATGGAAGGTCAATAGATGCAGATGGACTTCTGTTGCAAAGCTTTCAAGACCTGGTAACTCATAATTGTGCGGTATTTCAAATACTTCATTTTAAAAACCTAAAGGGGTGGAAAAGATGACTTGGTTTCATAAAAGTGCAGAACATTTGCAGACAGGTTCAATGGCCTTTGCTCAGCCAGAATTATCAGGAATAGAGACCAAAAGGTTGCAGAAACAGTTAGTTAGATGGCGTGAAAGAAAAGCTCTGTTCTCGTTCACTTTTTGACAGATGCAGTGCAGCAAACAGAGAGTTAAGGCATTTCCCCTGCTACACTGCAGCAAAAATGAGAGATTTAAATAGACTGAAAATGTAAATCCAACATTTACTCCATAGACAGAGTGAAGCAGAGCAGAGGGGAGGGGAGTGAGGGAGAATAGATGATCATTGGATGTGTGAGAAGAGAGATGCATCACAAAGTATATATTTTATATGTATTAATATTCATACCAGTTCTTTCCTTTCTCCCTCCAGGCTCTGTCTGCTGCTTCAGTTCATCCATCCAGCTTCAAGAGGGAGATGGATCTTTCAGCCTTTCTCCTGCAACTCTAGGCTAGAAACTGAGTGCCAAAGCAGCATGCAATTCTCTTCTTGGGAACATAGCAGGGAGACATTCATTGTAGAGACATCTTCAGATACATCTTAAGAGAAAGCATAGTTTATGAGAGGGTTCTTCCCATGCACACTGTGCATGCTTTTTTGTGTTTGATCAGAGACAGGCTTGAATTGAAACATATAGGAAGCCTGGAGTGACACAAGTTTTTCTCAAGCCCAGAGGGAGAAATGCTGCCTTTAAGGATATGTGGAACTTTACCAGCTGCTATTTCATATCTAAAGGTCTAGAACTACACGTGGAAGGCCAGTGTAAGAGAAGTCTTCAGGTATATATTTGGAAAATTGAGTAAAGCATACTTTTGGAAAGAGGATGTGCTTGGTGGTTACAAAGATGGTAGTCCAGTCCTATAAAAAAATAGAATTTTCTTATATTGGTCTGGAATCAAGAGAAATCCTGATGTGGAGACAGCTTGGAATCAGGCGACTGGGACACTTGTTTGGAACTAAACAGATGTCCAACCTAAGACAGCAGTATCAAGATCAAGAAATAATATACAGGCAACAGTGCATGGGGAGATAGTTTCAATTTACTGAAAAGAAGATGAGGCCAAAGTTTATGCTTAAAGGCTGCTGCAGTATTTTCATTTTGACACTACTGAAGATTTTCATGAAAAAAAATAATCCATTTTCCAAACTCTGTTCAGAAGAGAGGCACTAGTAGTCCTGGAAGACTGATGTTTCCCTCAAGACTCAGGTGCTTCAAACTAAGAAGATTTGATGGCGATGCTTAAAAAGCACTATGTGGCCCAAACAAACATCACAGCGGAGAAATAAATTTCTCTTAACCATGCCAAGCAAAGGTGAGGCTTAACAGTTTTCTCGCTGGTCTTGCAAAGCTCTTCTACCTATCATGTTGGTATTCCAGCTTAAGTAGCCTCTAGGGAATTCTTGCTTTCTATTTGGCAATCAAAAAAACCAGCGGGTTTTGATGAAAGAAAAGGCTGCAGAGTATTTTTCACAGAGAACAATTTAATCTGAAGGGAGAGACAGGTAATAAGTGAAGTCCTGAGCACAGTTCCATGTTCCAGCAATGAGGAAAAGCCATTCTCAAAGCCATCTCTGTGCCTTAAATGAAGGCATACACCGTTATCTGGCATTAGTCCCAGGAATACCAGGGAACCAAATTCAGAGGTGTGACATGAGTTATACCAGTGCTTCTGCACTGAGCACAGAAGATCTAGGCAGCAGTATGTATTTACACTGTCCTAAAATGCAGCAAAAAGGAAAGCCATTTTATATTTGCAAGGAGGAAGAAACCCTACTTCTTTCTTAGCAAACACTGGCTCATTTGTGCACGACAAAGGATTGGTCTTCCACTGTGGAATAGCTTCTCTGAATTCCGGGGTGCAAAAGCTGGATTTCAGTAATACAGAAAGGTAAAAATGATTGTGACTACTAATCTTTAGACATAGCAACTCAGAGATAATTCCCAATTTGGGAGAACTGTACAGAAGATTTACCATCTTTCCTCCCTCAGCAACTGACAGTGTTCACCAAATTAGCACCCAGGAGATAAAAGTTCAGATCACAACCGGCTGCCAATCCACACAGCACAATTTAAGTCAGTGCCACTTTACAAGGAAGGCTTTTACAGGAAGTGCTTGGGAAGGCTTTTGATCTATGGATGTAAAGTAAGTAATTTTTACCCTTGCCATTATTTGGTACAGAAGGAAGAGATTTTTAGCCTACCATGGAAACACAGATTTGTCAGTGTTGTTTGTATTACAGTCACATCCAGGGCCTCCCACTGTGATAGATGCTGAATAACATGCAAGTGAGAAGTCCACACCACCTAACAAAGATATCCAAAAGGAAAGAAATGTAACAGCCTGTCCAACATCATGAAGCAGAGCAGAAACAGAAATCAGCACAAGCTCCTTAGTCACACCTACTTTGCTTATGGAAGATCTGTATTTAGTGAGGGTATAACTTCTTTACAGATTCACGCCTTCAGACAAAGTCACTCTGCTTTTACTGGGAGTGTCAACCAGAGATATACTCTCTGTTTCCTTCAGCAGTCTCTTTCTTACCTGTAACTTGAAGATTCCATCCCGTTTATGAGATCAGAGCCAGCCATGAAGTCATTCTTGCAGACCCGGAACATCAAGTTTGCATGATTTCATGAGAAGCATTAGCAAAGTCTGGCTTCCTCTGGGCTATGCTCAGTTCCAAGAGGCTTGCCTGACTTTTAGTAACTGGTGCTTCACATTGCAGCCTTCCTATCAAAAGAAATCAAAACTTTCTTCTATCCATAGCACTTAGCTGAGATCAGACAACTAGTTCAAAAGTTCTTGGGGAGTGAGGGGAAGAGAAAGGTTCTGCAGACAAAGTATGAATCATTTGTCTTATATTCTAAGCTTGCAAGATAAAATTCATGCTGATTTTTTTTCTCTGCCCAAAATTAATAGGAATTTAATTCTCAAATTAAATTGGAGAATTTGGAAATCCAAAATAAGTTTTACTAAAGACTTTCTTTTAATCATTTTAAAACCCTGCATGAAAAAAAAAATTGACCTTTAAATAGTATAAATTTTACTTTGACATAAAGCTTCTAGAAGCCATTTCAAAAATGTTTTCCTTGAAATTTTGAAATGTACCAAACACACCCCTCAGGCAATTTTTTTTTTTTTTTCCAAGTTGGTATTTTCCAGTGGAAAGATTCCTGTTCTAACACTGCTTATTGCGTTAATAACATTTATAGCTTGACTAAGAGCTTTTAGCTATATTGTGACTGAAAAGCTCACTTTGGAAACCAATAATCCAGGCCTGATGCATGCTCACTTCTTTGCAAGCCTATGGCTAAGCACTGGCAAGATGGTGTAGCTCTGTATTTTCACTCCTGCTGAGCCAAGCAGTTTTGGTGGGTACGTCAAGAGAGGGGTGTGAGGGCAGGAAAGGGCAGAGCATGCAGGGGGGGAAGCATAGTCAAGCAGGTCAAAAGCACATGTAGGCTGGAGTATGGGGTGACTGAAGCAAAGCTGAAAATGATGCTGATGAAATTATGGCTGGCAGAAAATGTTTCTGAGATGCAGCTTGCAGCTGTATGGCTAGATTGTTATTTGCAATTCCTCACTCCCTTGGTGTTTGTGAAGCAAAAATCAGTTTTCCTGAGATGCTAGTGTTTGCAGTTCATGTTGAGTTCACTAGACAGGGGTAGCCAAAAATACTGAAAAACCTGGCAACAAAGTGGTTTGAATATATAGGAAAATAAAATCTAGTTTTGTAAATCTGCGGCAAGCTTGACTTTTAGAATATTCCCTTAAAAATATTTATCCCCTTGTGTAGTTCAGGAATAACCAGATCAATTTTGTAAAAGGAAATCCAACAACTCCTAAATATGTCCTTTGGTCTAGGGCTAAGCATGACCATTTCATCATGAAGAAAATTCACTGGGAGTGTTCAGAGGAAATGGACATCAAGGCTTGGTTGCTGCAGCTCTTTCAATTTGTGTACACTGTACTGCTCAGGTTGGCAGGGACACAAAAGAATTTGCAGCTGAATTAGTCCGTTCTGACAAGATTCTGTTTCTAGAGTTGACAGTACCACTACAAAGAAGATGATGGAGAGAAAAGAGCAAGCTTGGGTGAGCATGCAGATGCATATACCCAAGGAGTTGGCTTACTCACTTCATGACAAGCATCTCCCTCAGGATAGGAACTGGCTGACCCCAGAGCAGCAGGGCTTGCTCCAGGGGTGCCACCCCTCCTGCTATGAAGCATGTGCACTTATTGTGAAAGGCTCCGTGCACCTGGAAGGTGGCTTTTCATTGGCTTGGTTTATCAGCCTGCAAACTCCTGCTATGAATGGACACCACCAATTCAGACTACAATAACAAGGCTTTCCTTTCCTTCTCTGCTATCTGTACCTGGCCAGGCATGACTCTTTCTCAATACCTGTAAACAAAACACATGACAGCACAGTTCAATTTTGTGCTACACTGAACGATGGGTCTCCTGCAGATGGCCTAGTGATGTACTACAACCAGTGTTAAGCAAGTGACAGAAAGCAGCAAGACAGTGCTGTTGAAACGTTGCAGAAAGAATTACCTGAAGCCTTCATATATGAGGTGAACAAGAGCAGGGGGGAGAGAGGGTTATCTGAGCAGGTGTTTTCACATTAAGTTTGAAGGAAGATGGAAATGAGAGATTGCAAAACAGTTAGCTCTCTGAAGCAGTAAGATTACCCGGATAGGTCCCTGCTTAGCACATGCCTCTCACTGTCCCTATAGGAAAGATTTTGAGACCTGGGAGATCTCAAAGGAACAGCTGCAGCCATCCAGAATCCTGTGTGCAAAGCCTGTTCTGCAACATTTGATTCTTATCTCAGAAGAATGGATAAATTTCCTCCCACTTCTCCAGACTAGTAGATCTTGATTATCAAAAACCCCACAGCTTTTCTCATAAGCCATGCTCTTACCTTTAAGCATGGCAGTATTTGTGTGAGCTGCTGCTAGGCAAGTATCAAGAATTGGATTGCTCAAGCAACTCCAGTTTAAGCAAGATCCAGAAAGCTGCTCAACATTTAACAGCTTCAGAGCCAGCCCCACCCCAAAAAATCTGAACACCTCGGTTTTTGCTATCCAGATCTGAGCACTTGAGGTTGCAACAAAATTAACTGGCATTAAGACATCGCTCAACAGAGGAATTCAGCATTTGTATCTGGAGCCTTTTCAGCATTCATTACAGGAGAACTCTTTACATCCATAGCTTCAGGGACTGTAGGTTGTGAAAGAATTGATACTTGAACAAAGTGCTTGGTTTTGAGTGAACAAAAGGCTCATTTGCTTAACGTGGGCGTGTTTGTGCTGCAGATAGTTTGAAGCCTTTGATGCGGTAACTTGAGAACAACTTGTTCTGAAACTATCCACTTCAGCTGAGGCACATGGAAATTCAGTACCTCTGCTCTCAATGTTTGCTCTTCTTGCCATACAACAAGAACTAGCAAGAAGTGGAAATACTGCCTAGTGTTTTGCTAGAGACCTAATTTCTCTCCTCTGGGGAAATGGCTACATCCCCATTTTTCTGTGTGTGTACAGAGTACAGAGGTGAAAGGAGCAGAATGTGGAATAATGAAATAGCTCTCTACTGTGTCACTGGAGAATAATTATATTTTCTGTACCAGTCATGAAATATTTCCTCAAGTCACTGGGGATGAGAGAGGATCTGTGGGGCTAAAAAAGACCCTCAGTAGTTCTAGAAGACTCAGCAAAGCCATGATTAGTGTCCAGTTTTCAGAGAACTGCAGCTTCACCGTTGATTGTGCTGGGGTATCACCAGGCAGGCCCACATGCTCACATGGCAGAGGAAGCAGGATACAGCTGAAGATACTGCATGGATTTTTTCTCTTTGCTGTGAAAACTCAGGAGCACCAGTGCTCTGTGAATACTTTCCAGAGAGCCTCTGTTTTCTTGTGGTATGGACTGTTTGCTGAATAAGCCCTCGCCTGTGTTTTTGCAACACCTGAACAGCCTCTGCACCTCATGTCCCTTTGGCCCTTCCAGAGGAGAGAGCTGTGCAAGGCACACGCTGATTCAGTCACATGTGGAGTGAAACAGTGGCCAAACTGCCGCATTTGACCAGTTTACAACATGCAATTAATTTGTGCTGATTTAAAATCAACAGGAGAGTGTAATGAGAGACCTGGCTACCCTGAAAGTACTCTCACTTTGTCTAGACCACTCATGGAGTGCCACTCCATACAGCACAGAAAGCACACAGGCATTCCCTGTAGATTAAAGATTGATTATCTCACATGTTGTGTGCTGTCAAGTAGAAGGGCTGCTCCAAAAGTAATGTTTACTGTGTTACTATGTTGGCCTATGACATCAGAGGCAGCTGGTGGTGTTATGGCAGTAGAAGTTCAACCCTTCCATTACATGTTGTCGCTGTGTGACAGATGGCAGCAGAGGGGCAGTCTGACAGAATGGCGTCTGGAAGTGCATATAAAGCGAAGGTGTGGAAGTGAATTTCTGCTTGAGGAAAAAATAGCACCCCTTGACCTTCACTGACACTTGGTGAGAGTTTCTGGAGACCAAACAGTGGTGGAATGACAGTGAGGCCCTGAGTGGTGAGTTTCAGCAGTGGCAACAGCAGTGTGAAAGAGAAACCATGTTCCAGATGGCCATGCATGGCAGTCACAACATGAAATGACATGTCTTGATCAGCTCATCCATGTGAATCAATGGATTAGAACCAAGGAACTGTGTACAGAACACAGTGTCTCCTGCAATGCTTTGGGAATAATGACTGCAGCAATGGAATGAACATCACAAAGTTTGTGCCAGTTGGGTCCCCTGAATGCTCACATAGAAAGAATACCGTATGCAAGTTTGTCAAGACCTATTGAACCAATACGAGGCTGGGGGTGACAGTTTCTGTATTGTATCATTACCAGTGAGATGTGAAGGGACCATGACAAACTGAACAGCATGGACAAAATTATCCTAGCAACTATACCATTGTAGCAGCTGTGAAATTGGGGGTCACCTTCTCTGGTGCAGATTTTTTATGAGAAAAGTATGTAGGCAAAAATGCATAGCTAATGGGGATGACTATGCTGAAAAACAGTTATTTATAGCTGCGAATTTGCTCTATCAAACAATGTTATTATGCTCTTAATATCAGTTGTAGTTTCCATGGAAATAAATAGGAGGCATTATTTTCAGAGCAACCTACGTATATTAAGAAAATACTAATTATTGCAGATGCTTCTGAGTTTGGTATCTGACACCTAGCTGCCTATGTTTCTAGGTCTTTAAGGACCTGAAGTCCTTCTGCAGCTGATAATCCTATATTATTTATTGTATTGCACTAACAGTTTCTGTAATTAACATATGTTAAAAAAAATGGCTGTTGTTGTAAAGGGATAGTAAAGATTTGGACTGGCAACAGCCAACTACACTTGGAAGCAATCTACTTTATCTGAAGAGAAAAAGTTGTGAGCATAATTCCTCTCTGAAAGTGAGGGCTGTGCAGGCTGGCATTATGGCAGCTAACTGCTAAAGAGTTAATCCTTTGCTAGTGAAGAGAGATGCTCCTTGCATTCATTTGCATGGCTGAGAGCAAGGCTGGACTATTTGTATAAAATTACTCCAGCTTTTGACTTCTTGCTCTTATCTGTTCCACCAGACTTTCTCTCATGACCCCATCTTTCCCTGCTCATTCGAATTTCCTGCCAAAAGGACTGTGTTGAAAGGGAATGCTCTCTGCTGCTTCTTGTGCTATTCCTCCTTCATGAAATAATGGTTTGCCTTCAGGCTGGACACTAACAGTAAATTGACACAGGAATGGTACCATGCTTTTTGTTCCCTGTGCTCTCTGTTGTCCTAACGTGTGATGTTCCATTGATGATAGGCACCACTGGGAACTCTAAAGTAGATGAGGAGCCTCAAGCTGAAGAATATGCTTTGAAGTGGCTGGTGGGCTTGGCAGAACTGACTGCTGTTAAGCTCCTGCTGTTGCCAAACGTACAGTAGTGGAAGCAACACAGGAGAGAGGGAATGGACCTTTGGTCCAGAATAGCATAATAATGCAGGTAAAACCTAGAAGTAGCAGAAGGGAGTTGATTCAGTTTATCTGATCTGAGAATGAAGCTGCATAGTTGTGCTGCCTGTCCTTGATAGCAGTGGACAGATCATGGACTTGCTGGATGCACACAGGGTTTTGTCTCTCTCTTTTGCTCCAGGGTGGGTGGAGTGGCAATATACTCGTGGTTGACAGATCTCTACCACTGAGAGTTTTCAGTCCAAGATTTCCCCCTTGCTCCACACGATCCTGGAAAATGTATCACACCCAACATGGCAAAAAGAGAAAAGGACTTTCCTAGGCCCTGTTAGTGACATGGGTGAAACCTTTTTTTCAGCCTCTATTTGTTACTCCAACTCCCTAGTAAAACAACAAGAATCAGATATTTTTCCAGGAACATTCACATGATATGTTCCAAAGAAGCCGTGAGAACTGAAAGATAACTCAAAAAACCAAGGACTAAAGAAAAAAAAATTAAATTCCCTTTCAAGGGAGGTAGAGATTAAATGCAGTTAAGTACAGTTCCGTATAGTCTTTCTTCAAACCCCTTCAGAAATTAGCATATTGAGCACTACAATCCTCACATCACTAGTTTTAACTAAAGGGTTACACCTGCACTGTCGCAATTATTTTCATGAATGCATCAAAATCCACTGTGAAATAGCTGAGGTTCCATACCTTTACTATTTTTAGAAGCCCAGGCCACAGAGACATTTTTTTTCTGTTGATTAGAGTTTTTTTCTGTTCAGTTCATTGATCAAAAGGGCCATTTACAAGACTCTGAGTTATCTAAAGCTGATTTCAAGCCCACAAAGCACTATCATGTTCTGAGGTGAGATTTCACATTGACTCTGAATATAGACAAGAAGGTGAATAAATTGTAGACAGACTTGTCATCTAGTACAAACTTAACCAGGTCTTGAGCCAACCTTTGACAACGTGCCTGATTTATGCCATTGATCAGGGCAGTCACTCTCAATAAAATCAGACTAATTGTTAAAATAAGGGCCCTGATTATAAACACTTTGATATAACAGTTAAAGCCTGGTACAGGTACAGGAGCCAGAAAGATTTATAGAAGTGACCTTGAGCAGAATTTGCATATTGGTTGGATCTGCAAACATTTGTTAGACCACAGGAGCAAAAGGGCCATTTCATACAGCCTAGCAGGTCACAGTTACACTTATTCCCTCTTTCAGGGAATAAGCCCAAACTGGGGATCATCCACAGGCAGCAGATGATATCAGAAGGCACTCTGGCTTCTTTTTTTTTTTTCCATTTTGTCTACTTCACTTAAAAATAAAATTTAAAAATGAAATTATTATCCTAGTTTCACGATACACTGAAGAGATTCATTGTTGCTGTTGTTTTTTTAGGTATTCTTTTTTCATATATTTCTCTGTAAGTACTGGCAATACTTGAAGCTAGGACCAAATCCTCAGACAAGATTATAGTAAACCTAAAGCATAGCTAAAACATAAAATCCCAAATAGTACAGCTCCATCTTGATTTGGAGCTAATTCACGGATATTTCCTATCCATAGCCTGTAACTGAAGATATTTAACTCTATTATTGTTATTATTTTTAATGATAGTTTAGGGGATTGCTAATGGCCTCTCAGGACCTGGGTGCAATCCACACACAGTATTTAAAGACTGAAAGTCACTAAAGTCTACTATCAGGAAAGAAAGCACATCAGCGTTAAAAAGGTACAAGAGAAAATCACCCACAAAGCTTACAATCCTTTTGCCTTTTTCCTCCACCACATCTCCATGAGAAGACGTCAGAATACAGAGATTGAAATCATGGGCTTGATCATAAATAACCTTTGAGGCTCTTTCTATTCACTTTCTCATTTTTACCTCACAGTTGAAAGATCATACTGCACTGTACTCCTGATAGACTCCCTTCCCCAAGCCCACCCACAGAGAGGGAAATATAACCCAAAAACGTATGAACCTAAAGCATCCCTCTTCTCTTTTAGTTGTTTCCATCAGTCCCAGCTTGAAAACATCATAGCTGGGAGAGCAATTACTGACAGAAGCCCACGTATTTTCTAGGTGACTTCTGTCTGCAAAACCAGAAAGATGACTTGACCATCAAAAGAATGAAGCTAGAATTAACACAGCAATATTTTTCAAGAGAAAAGTAATATCTGATAAGGCTGTTTCTCTTTTCTGAAAACCTCTCTTCTCCTCCTTTTCCACTGATCCAGAAGCAGGAGCAAGTTTACTAGAGAGGCCAACCCCAAGCTGGTAGCGATGTTGGCTAGGGAGCTCTTTTAGAAGCCAGGACTAGTATCTTATTGCGGAATCTATGCCCAATTATTAACCTTGTAAATATTTTAGGTTACACAGCTTATTATACCTTTGGCTTATTGATATGTCCATTGACTATTGAAATTAATTTTTCATTATCTTAATTAATTATGATAGTGATTTGGAAATTATCATCTGTGAAGTTTGGCTGAGATGACTTGCAGTCCCTCTCTGTGCCTTTAAAATGTGCTCCACACCCTTGCAGAATGTAAGATGAAAGATATGGCCTTACTGGACTAAATTGGGCTGCTGACAACTCTCCTCAAATATGTATTGACAGTATTGCTGTCTTAAAAGGTACAGACTGTATAGCACAACCCATAAAAACCATGAATGCTGGGGCAAAGAAAGATATGCATAGGTTTAACTGTTATGCCCTTTTCCTTTTTCTGCAGAGGCTGGAATTAAGGTACAAATTTCATCACAAAACCCAGTATACAGATTGCCTGGAGAATTCAGAGAGGCATTTGTTCCAGAGACACTACTAAGTCCTTTGTTTGACTGGAGGAAGCTTATGTCTTGCACTGTGGAATACAGTTTACTAATCACCACTGCTGGTTTGAATGGCTCCATGGATCAAAACTGACTTTATGTAGTGGTGCTGAGCACATTTACCATTCTGCTGCATCAATCATTACGATGTTTTGCTTGTGAGAATTGTACTAGGAGTCATTTCTTTGATGTGTACAAACATAGGAAAGAGCTGAGGCTTTTACAGGAGCTGCTTGGCTACAAGTAAAGAATGCCACCACTTAGAGGAGGGCCATTTCAAAACAACTAGAGCCTGCTTTTTTCTGCTTTCCTATTTGTGGGCCTGGTATAGCTCATATTGCTTTGGCAGGGTGGAGATTTTGTTTCTGCATTTTGGAAAAGGTCATCCAAATGCAGCTATTGTAGCTGAATTTTAGCTCTGCTCCTGTCCCCTATAACTTGCCCCATTCTTTTCTACTCTCTTCACACTGAGGCTGCACCTTTGAGACCTTCAGTAGCCATTCTAAACCAAACATCTAATCATTTCAAAATCAATGTGAACAGTTCCTCTAACTTAAATTGGAAGAGGATTAGACATTTAGCTCCACTGAACTGCAGTGAACATGCCCAACTCGTGATCACCAGCTTCTCAAGAACAAGTGTAATAAGTTGACAGTGTCATTGCCTCTTTCTTTTGCAAATAGCATGTCCCACAGGAAGTAAATGCACTTCCTACTCCTGATTACCATTACACTAAAATATGCTCACAAAAAAGGCCTTCGCTTTAGTCCTTGTAAGAACAACCAGCAACTTCAGTAGACTTTGGAACAGATCCTCAGAATGAGTTTTATTCCTGGAAGTGTGCACCGCTTGTAAGTACATGACAACGGATTTGTTATGGACTGGAGCACTGCGCAGCTTTTGCAGTCCTGCAGTTTTTAGGCCTTCTGGGCAAGTGTTCAGCACACTTGGTGAGTATTCATCCCCTCATGGCAGGCACATGCGAAGAACAGTGCCAGTGAAGCAAGTGCATTGTTCTGCGCCCATATGAGGTGGCTAAAACATGAAACGTGTTGCTCCTTTTCTAGATGATGACCAAGTTCCCCATTCTGCAGCCAAGTGGTTGATGCAATATGCATACTGAGCCTCTCCTATACCTATACCATCCTCCTCCTGAGCATCCACCTGCATTCTCCATCCCCAATTTGCGTAACAATACACTCAAGTAAAGACCACAAATGAAAGTGAACTTGGCTATAGATAATGGAATGGCCATGGATGTAAGAACAGGAGACAACAGAACTTTGTGGAGAGCGTAACCTCCAGTAGATGCATCTGAGTTTCTGGCTACCGTTTTCTATTGTGAAGTATGCAATAGCATCCTTTGCAAAATGAGAATTTTCTGGCAGCCAAATTGATGGATGCATCTTAGTGTTACAAAAGAGCAAATAAAATCCCTTGGAGTGAGAAGAGAGAAAAGCCTTGGAGAGACTTTGCTTTACACTGAGATGAAGTGAACATGAAGTGAATGAGATGAACACTGTCTAGAACACTGAAAACCCAGTAGGGATTAACAAGGACTGCTTTGTATCTACAAAGTTGATAATGTTAGCTGGCCCCACTAGAACTAAAGTTCTCACTGTACTGATCTAACATGTAAATATTTGAATGGCTTTGGTTTTTCAGGCAAACTGTCATTGCCCTTCTTCATTTTAGAGGCTGAGGCAACACATCTGGTATTTGGAAAAACAATAACAACAACAAAAATCACGTTATTAATATTTAAAAACTGGCTTATGCACATGAATTAAGTTTTTTACTACTGTTGATTCCATAGCCCGATGTAATGTAATTGATTTTTCTACCGAGTTCACCAGTATACGGTTTGGGAACATTGGAAACATTGAATAATTTAGACTCAAAATACCCCCTAGTGGTGTGCTTCAGTGTCATTTTTCAGACGCAGAACCAACGTAACAAAACTTGTAAGTTTTCCCTTGTATGCCTTCCCTAAAGCTGCTCAAAGAGCTTGTGGTAAAGCTTTGCAATCTTTTGGAATCACAGAATCATAGAACGATTTGGTTGAAAGGGATGTTTAAGACCATCTAGTTCCAACCCCCTGCTATAGGCAGGGATATCTCCCTCTAGACCAGGTTGCTCAAAGACCCATCCAGCCTGGCCTTGAATGCTTCCAGGGAGGGGGAAACATTTCTACTGTTACTACCATAATACTAATTTATACTAAAGCAGAAGTCACCAATACTGACAACTGTGTTTTGCACAAATTATGAGCAGCAGTCAGATTTCACCAGGTGGCCTAGAGCTGCAGAAGATCTATATAGAAGAATTTTAGTCTGGACTAAAATATGGTGTATATAGCAAAATTATAACTAGGATTAGTGCTTTGAAAGTGATGACCCTAATGGCAAATTGATAGACCACCTTAAAAGAGGAAAAGAACATGGTGAGAAATGTTAAAATGCCTTTCGAAAGAAGAGATTTGTGGGGATTGTCCTGATTTAGCGAACAATTTCCACTATCCCACCTTTCTTTAGTATTCTAACCTGTCCCTAGGGGAAAATTTTCACAATAAATAAACTGAAAAGATGGGTAATGGAAGAGTTCTAATGAGATATTTCCATTAAAAAGTTTTTAAGACACTGAAATGTTTCACTTTGACATTTCCTCAACAAACCTTAACCTTTTCATACTCTTTTAAGAATTGATCAACTCTGTAGAGCAAACAAGAAAATATATGTATATATTTTGAATCAGAATTAAATAACTTATAACATGACATTGACATTCAAAGAAGACACTGACCACCTCAATGTAATTTCTCAACCAACAATGAAATTTGCAGTTTATTGCATGATCCATGACAAAATTTCTGTTTTAATCCAAGTCAGACCTTTTTTTCTCCGTGGGCAACATAACAGAAAACTTTCCTTTTTAGTATATTGACTTCTTTTAAATTCAGTTTTAACCCCTCAAATACTGTTCATCTATGTCCAAACATTTCATAGGAAGTTTCTTTCCTCATAGCAGTGAGACTGAAGGCTGATATTGAAGCCACTGTTCTAAAATCATTCAGACCAGGATCTGAAAACTGGGGACTGCTGCACCTCAAAGGAGGTGGAATTAAATATGTCAGTTCCGCCAGAGCTGCTAGTTGCAGCTTGGAAAGTATAACAGCGTGCCAGTCTTAATTTTGAATATGATTCCCATATTTTTCTCTTACAGAAGCCACAAAGAAATATAAAACATACAATCACATTAATTTAAGGCCCTGTGGCAGAGGTGGTAGGAGAAAAAATGTTGAGCTAAAGAGAGATGGAGCATTAAAATTGAAATAATACATTCTAAAAATCAGAAAATAGAGAAGAGAGCTCAACTTAAGAATAAATTCTTCCATGTGGAATGTATAGCCTTGACAAAGCATCAGTAAAGAGCCTATAGATCTAAACCAAAACTCTTTGCAGTATCAACAGGTTTCCAGACCTCATGGCTCCACTCAGTGAGGCACATCAGTTCTCAGTCCACTCCTATCTAACACCTATTTTGTAGGGTTTCCTGGGAGAATATGGAATGGACTCACTGCCCCAGTTTCAGATCTAGGTCTGCTTTCATTTCGCTGTGTACAATGATCTTATTAGATCAGGGGTGACCCATCTCTTCAACATGATGGGTTATGTGAATGAAGTACAGATTGTGAGAGCTGAACCTGAGGAAGATGGAGATTGCACTGGTTGGCAAAAGAAAGCACTTTGAGTAGTTTATGGCTATTCTGTGGTAGCCGTTACATATTTTAAACAGCCACAACCAGCCTGTTTAAGCAGTGCTTGAAAGGCCTCAGAACCCTCTGCCACAGACAGTGTGTAGCCATGGTCAGCTCTGTGCCATCCCCATTTGGCTAGAAGACTCCACTCCATCCTGGCACATGATGTTCTGGCCTTCAGGAGCCAAGCTTTTTTCCCCTCCAGTTTGGGTTAGGGAATTGCAACAACGCTTTGTAGAGTCCAATTGATACAGCCCCTGAAGCAATATGAACAACTCTGAGCACATCAAACTTGTCCTCTACTGCCCCTCCACAGATCTCACAACAAAACTTATGGTCTTTATCCTCATGGTCTGGGCCTAATATATTAAAAAAAATCACAGAAAACTCCAGGTTACAGATGTCGTTCTCTGCTACAGTGGTATTATGAGTTCTGAGGGTGGTCTTCCACAGATGACCCCAAGCCTTGTGACTTTTACTTCCTTGTACCAGGTTTCTTTCTTTAATAGTGCTAATATTTAGCATAAATGTGAAGTTGAAGCCTGTATAGATTAAAAAAAAAAGAGGGGAGGTGGGGAGCAAAGAAAAATGAAAACCTCAAATCAGCTGGAAGATTATTGAAATCACTCTTTTGTCTAAGGAATTTTATCATGCCTCAGCAGTGTCTCAGCAGTGCCAGTAAATGCGCTCCTGGAAAGGAACTAATTTGTACAACAAGAACAGAAGCAAAAGATCAGCATACAACTTGTGGAAGTGCACAGATGCACGTTGGGGCTTCCCCAGAACCTCTGACTGCTAACTCACTGATGCAAGGAAAACACACTAGCTCAGGACATTTTAGCAGAGGCTTAAAGACTGGTGTTTTATCTGGCATTATCTCTACATGAAGAGTAAAAACAGTTACTTATAATGACTCAGTCAATAAGCAATAACTTAGTGAACTTAGGATGTCCTAGGGAAGTTCACAGACAATGGCAGTATCACAAACAGCAAATTCTGATAATACAAGGGGCTTGCTCAGGCCCAAAGCCACTTCTGGTATGATATATGTAGGGTGCTTTTCTCCCATCTCTTCAGTAACAAGTCCTTTTTGAAAATTTAGAGGTTCTGATTGTGAGCAGGATGAGATACACTTTTGTTTGAAGGAGTTTGCATTTTTGAGCAGTGTAAATCTCCCCTTTCTCCCTTTCTAGTACTTTTTTTTGGCCACAGACTATACTGAATTAGTATCAGGCTCTGTCATCTGTTTTTCTGTCATCAGGTTATTTTGTAAGGGCACAATTTCATTGTATTTGAGACATGGGACTATCGTAGATACAACTTAGTCTAATCCATAGACCTTCCAGTCTTAGCAGTTGGGGAATTGGTAGAAAACAATAAACCATCTCTGACTCCTTCCAGTGACAGCTCATTCTCTCTTTCTACTATGATATTATAAAATGTCTTTCTGAGAAGCTAAAATATATTCTGTAGGTAGAAATAGGTGTTTGCAGCAATGCTGGGCATTGAGAAACTGTAAGAGAGATGGATCTCGGCATGGCAGGAAGGGAATATATCCTGACAGAATGGCCTCGAATAAAAATGACAAGTGAGGAAATGGTCCTTTCTCGGCATAGACAAAAGAGATATCCCCAGAACAGGAATGACACGATTAAGCAGATTCTTAAAGCTTGGATAATACTGAAGAAAAAGATAGCTGCTAATAGATGCCCAACTTTTTCTTACAAGTTCTGTCTTTCAACATAGGCACTTTTCAAATGCACTTTCTGGAAATGCTGGTGTGGGATCAGTTCTTTGGTTTCTGTGTTTTATTGTGGGCTTTTTTATTATTATTTTATTCTTTCTTTAATTTTTTTTTTTTTCGGTTGTTGCCCTGAGTACTTTAAAGACCAAATGAATTTCAATGCCTTTCAAAGTCTTTCACATCATGAGAGACATACCTGTGTATTTGTGCAAACTGGAAATGAATGAAATATCACATGCTTCATTGGAACAACTGCAAATAATCAAAGCTGAAATAAAACCTGAATATTTTGAAAAGACCATTTTGATCAGCAGTTCTTGTTCAAGGTAGCATAAAAATATTTCTACAATTCATTCTGAAGAACAAAGACACTGTACAAGAGCTTTTCCCCAGATATCCTTAGGTCTTTGCTACAGTTGGACTAAGCAAGGCAAAAATTGTAGGGAAAGGTAGTATCATTTATTAGAAAGACATGGAAAAATGTGGAAAAAGCAGACATGCAGTTTCCTGTTTCTCAGACTAGAGGCAGAAAATTTGAAGATACATCGTTATTTAAGTGCAAAATTAGTCTAATAAAAGATCTGTTTCAGTTTGTCTGATAAAACTTTGCCCTGCTGATATCCTTAGACCGTTGCAGCTACAACAAAATTCTTGCATTTAAGCTATCACATTCTTTTGTCTAATTCAAAGATCTAGAAGGGACTATGATAGGTCATCTAGTCCATCTTCCTCGGCTTCAGATCAGCATCAAATAAACCTACGTCATTCCTGAAACTTATCTATCTACTTTGTTCTTAAACATCTCTAACAATGAAAACTGCATGACATACTCAAGTAATCTTTGTTTCACTTGAACCTTTCTTACTGCAATTTAAACTCATTATTTCCTCGTTCTATTACAGCCATGGGGAATAGTTTCTTCCCTTCTTCTTTTCCAAAGCTTTTTTATGTTCTTGAAGACTGTTGCTATTCTGTTCTCTCTCATTTTTTTTTTTTAAATTTTAGGTTAAACAAACACAGTTCCCCCATTACTACCACACTGACCTTTTTTTTTCTTGACTATTTCTGGTTCTGGTTCTGACTCTTATGCACCCCTAATTATTTATCTTACTGTCCTATAGATTGTGTCTGTTCTAAATTTTCTTGATATTCCAAAGTACTGTTTATTCACTGGTACACAATACGGAGCATGATCCCAAAACAGGGAGTACAGAGACTGAATTTCACTCTTTCAGAAACAGGTGACATCTTCTGCCTCAAATTAATACCCACAGAGCACAGCAGTATGTTGGTATCCAAACTTGAGATGAATATACATGTCTTTCTCTTTGGCAATTTTCCGTTGATCCCAAGAGAAGGTAGTTACAGTTGACTCCTGCAGGGCTCCACTAAGGGGAACAGTTCTGAGGAACCCAGCAGAAAATAAATATTTTGTAGTAGTAAGAATTTAAATTTTCATGTGGGCTTCTTGCAGGCTCTTAGCATTATGCAGGAGTTAGGAAGTTTTTATTAAAATCAACCCTACTTATCAGATGGGAAAAGAACAGTACAAAGAAATAATGAGATGAAGCCCAAAGCCACATAATGAGAAATAAACATAGGCTGAACTAAAAAAGAAGAAATTCTGATTCTTTTTTTTTTTTTTTTTTTTTTTTTTCCCCTGCCNAAAACCAAAACCACAAAAAAGAAAAAAAAAAAAGGGTGAAAAAAAAAAAAAAATAATTTTATTTTTTTTTTTTTTTTTTTTTTGCCACTGCATGCTCTGGAACTGATTTTTTTCTCTGACCTTGGGGGAAAATGAGTAAGCCCAGGTTCAGACTGGTTGAACCAACCAATGTAGTGAGGCACAATAATCAGAGTATCAGGGAGTGTGAATTTGCCTTTTTTATCATGATTGGTGTAATGCAATCTATTCTGCTGGGGCTGTAACAGAGCAACGTGATGACATCCATCTTCCACCTAGCGCCTGGGTAATGCCTATACCTCTTCACAGTCAACAGAAAGGTAAAAGAATAAAGTTGGATTAGCTTTCACAGGATTTCATTGCAAAACAAGTGTGTAAAAATGATTTTAAGTGACCTAGATAATGTCTTTTCATATCATTGTTTAGCAATACCTGCCTCAAAAGATGATGTAGCTGTTAGTACTATAAGGATCCCTCAGGACAAACTCCTGTTGTAACACATTTTCTCTGCACCAAAGCCTACATAAATGTTAAATGAAGCCACTTTAAACAAATATAGGTAACAGAGGGAGAATAAGCCTGTTAACAGAATCAGCATTGCAGTCACTAACTCATAATATTTTATTTATTTATTATCTCATAATACCTATAACAAAAGTAACTAGATGCTATAAAATAATACTTACACACATAGAAATAGAAATGACTCACCATGTTCAACCCTTCATAAAAGCTCCTTTGACTCACAGCATCCAATCAAAGAAAGAAAAGAAAGTATAGCCCCTTTCCAGCCCCAACTAATGCTTAATTGAATGCCTGGCTGAGCACAACAGCCATGATGTTTCCCAAACACAGCCTACTAAAGAGCCTGAGATCATCATATAGTGTACAGGATAAGGACCTTCAAACTGCACAAGAGACAAAGGAAAAAAACAATCTGTTGGGTTTTTTTTCAGATGTGGCCTACTGTCACCGGCTGGCTTGAACCAAAGAATATAAGCATGCAATGGAAGTATGATGGAGAGTGTGAAGAGAAAGGGAAAATGTTTATCAGCACACTAAACAGTCAGTGTAACACACACAAATAAAATAAGCTTCAAAGCATGGAAATTAGTGCTGAAATAGCAAACTGGTACCAAAGTACTTTTGTCTGTTGCATATTGAGCGTGAATGTACTGTAGACAATTGTGAGGAGACAACTACTGGGCCAGATACAGTGAGAGGAAAACTATCCATTTCATAACTAGAAGAAAGAGGGGAATCTAAAATTATCTCCTAGGCTAATATCAAGCTATACTGGGGAAAAAAAAAGAAATAAAAGTGACATTGAAGGGCTCCTGGCAAAACAAAACACACAACTTTCCTCCATTATTCTCAGCAAATCCCCCATTTTCCCCTCTCCTTGTGCTCATGGTTGATCTCATCCAAACTCAGTTTCAGCATTTTCTTTACCAGTCAGAGCTTAAATAGACAGCAATGGAGAACACATGGATAGAGCACCTTCTTTTGAGCACCTCTTTCCTTTATGTTACATCTTTTTCCAACCTGAGACATTAAAACACCATAATACAGTGGCACTCAGATGGCGCTGCCAACATAGCACATAGCAAAACACATTCCCTCCCTGGTTCTTCAATAATTCAGCTTTGTTTTAGTTTCAATCTAATGAACTTCTATGCTGCAGCCAGTCTTCAATTTATACGCATCTAGTCCAATGTGCAATTATATGCTGAGTGGAAAATGCAGCTTTGGTTGATAATAATAAGATTGGCACTGTGTTGTGGCAGTTTTTCACACTTCGTTTTCATGACTGCTGTCACTTCAGTCAGGCAGTGATTTTGCCCCATCTCCTAAAAATGGTCAGGATGGCAGACAGGAGAGGACTGAGATGAACATACTGGTCCTTTACAGACACATTCTGAGACATGTAACAACCTAAAGGAAAGGAGGAAGGAGAGCCACTTTCTCAGTGAGATGTCTACGTTCAAGAAGAAAATAAGACATGCTTTTCACTATGCATTTGCTCATTCATGCTCTTCTTTCTTTACTCTTGCTTGGAGTAGAGATCTCTAGTTCATCCACTACTTAAGTCAGATGTTTTCCAGTGCAAATCTAGCCTGATGGTATACTGAGTGTCTGATGCTCATAAGCATGCTCAGAAGGCCATTCTTCAACTGTTTTAAAGGCAGAAATAATGTTAATTCAAGTCGCCGTTCAAATTTTCACTAGGAAAGGTGGTCTTACGCTTAAATTAGGATGTCAAGACATACAAGTAGCATGCTTGACTTTATCTCTGGTTTAGTGAAATTGAATAGGTATCACTTGTTGTCCTTCTCTCCATTTTGCTGTCTTCATCACTAAAATAAAGTGAATGATACCCACATCTCCCAGGTAGCAGACTGTAGACTAAGCAACATCAAATGTGCTTTGAGTTTTCATAGATTTGGGTTTCAGAGAGGATAAAAGAGTTGGAGAAGAAATAGGTCTTCTACAGAGTTGCTTCTACTATCCAAAATGTCCCAAAAATCCTAGTAAAGAAATCTGTTGAACATGATGAACCTCATTCTGGTTGGAAGGTGGCTATGAACAGATGGAGAACTCCTGTTTAGCATCTTCTTTCTCATAGCTTAATAACAGGCTCTATTGTATTTTCAGCTGCATAGACTGATGGGAAGTCAGCTTGTCCTTTGTGTAATTTCCTTTATTTTTTTATTTTTTCAACAAAGGAAAAGTTCTTACCTGGCCTCTTTGGGGGGAATTTCATGCACAGT
This sequence comes from Odontophorus gujanensis, assembly GCA_013399175.1. Taxonomy (NCBI): domain Eukaryota; kingdom Metazoa; phylum Chordata; class Aves; order Galliformes; family Odontophoridae; genus Odontophorus; species Odontophorus gujanensis. Next base: position 44,438 of record VXAB01013892.1, read on the forward strand.
TGGTGGTGCCCAGAAGGGAGAAGCAGATGCTATTGAGATATTCGTGGTGTCCAAAATAGAAAGTAATTTATATGGACAATTAAGAAGAGCCACACGGGACTTTGGTTGTTGGAAGCTACAAGTCTGTAAGCAGGCAATTTCTAGGATTTCAAAAAAAAAAAAAAAAAAAGTAAAAAAACCGGAATTCACTTGAGGCCATGCAAGGGAAGAAGAGTTATATAGAGAGAACAATTCCCAAGTTCATTCACCAGGACACTAAGCTCCTGATTTGCAGTGAAAATGCAGCATGTAGAGTCCTTGTCATCAGCAGGATTTAGAGGACAGAGAATGCAGCCATCACAGAAAAGGTATGAAATGTCACACACAGTAAAGGCAGAGCAAGCTAGGAGCTTCTGATAACATTAAAAGATGCTAAAAATTCCTCAATCCTGACTCACACATGCCAGTTACACCCATCTGATTCTCTATGCACTAGCTCCACCAGCTTGTCTTCATGTTCAATGATATTGCACAGAAAAAAGGCCTGATGAAGGAACAGAAATATGGTGGAATGGGTTATATGTTGGGCATTTATTTTCTTGTCACTCTTTGTTCTCTTTTGGCATTGGGAAGACAAAAAATGTCAGCGTTTTCTGTTGACCTGGCATTTTTCCTGGTACTTCATCAATAAGGAAGTTTCAGTTGCAGGCATAAAGGAGTTAAATCAATTTGCTTCAGAACAGCTCTAAGAAATCACTCAACTCTTTAAAGAAGTCTCTGGAGGGGTGGTGGCTGTAGCTGGAGGGATGTGCAGGCTGAAGGCCTGAATATTTCAAAGTGGGGACAGAAATAACGTGATTTCAGCCCTTCTCTAGTTGACTACAGACCTTAGAGCACTGTCTGCACCTTCATTTTCCCTAGACATTGCTTTGGACTACCTTATTATGTTCAGATGCCATGTGAGAATACACCACCTCTCGGCAATATGGTGAGCCAGAGGACATTTCTCACTCGCATCTCTGTAGCCACAAAGCTGGCACAGGCTGTGCAGGAGCACTGAGAAATCATGTATTGACTCATTCTTCCCTCACCTGCACAGATGAAGTTGGGCCCACTCAAAAATCCCTTATGAGCCATCACCCCGCAGGATGGTATCAGATTCTCCTCCAATTCCTCAGTAGCTGAATTGAACTGTTTCAGCTCAGTAGCTCCAATCCTCCTGCTGCATGCAACATGGGATTGAGCAGGCTATTTTTCCTCTGGTTGCTTGATTTAAGTCAGATGAAAACTCTGGGAACAGCCAAGCTCTCACAAGGCTAAACTGTCATCTGAAGAGAAAGAAGGAATGGAGTGGCAAGACTGGACATATTTCACCCAAATTTCTTCTGAAGTCTGTATATTCCATGTCTTTTTCATTCAGTCTTTCTAAAGTGAAAAGGAGTATTATCCATCAAGGAGTGAACTCTCTACTTTGTTTTAATGTCTCTTACTTGTTTACCTTCACTCTTTTTTGAAGCCTGAATTCCCATCAGAAACCTATTCTGCATTCTCATGTTCCTTTCTTGACTGTTATATTTCCTGCTAGGCCTTGACATTGTCTGAACCAAAGTGTTTTCTCTCTTATTTGCTTTTTATGTCAAAATGGTATGTCTCATTCAGCATTTCTTCAATGCTGTTCTTAACACAGCATAGTCAGACCTATGGTTAATATAGATGTATGTATTTTATGACATCTTTGGTTTCTTTTTGTATGATGTGCTTTGTCATTCTGAATAAGAGTTTAACTGCTCACAGCTAGCACTGCAACTGGGGAAATTATGTGTGATGTAATTCACACAGAGTTCAAGTCCTTGGTCTGAATCAAGAAGAACAGGGACTTTAACTTATCTTTCTCACGTAAAATGAGCATTTAGTTAGCAGATATTCTGCAGCTCATCTTTCCTTAGAAAACTTTCTAAACAGAAGATTCACTGAACACTGTTCAATCCAACAAGAACATCTGGTGTGTACAAACTCAAATCTTCACATGGTATAGAAAACAAAACTAATATATATATCTATTTGTGTGCGTGCGTAGAATAACTGAGAATCAGCTACACTGCTGAGCAGGTCTTTGCAATCTGATGCCAAGGAAGCCAGGAGGTCTTTTTGATACACCTTGTATTATAGCTCTCTAAAAAAGGCACCGAAGAAGAAAGAGCTATTCCCTAGGAAAAAAGGCTAGCATGGAAAAGCGAAGTTCATGGGCATCATCAGAAGCCTGGCATTTCTAAACCTACAGCTATACCAACTTGGCAAACGTGAGGTGAATAAAAATTATACCAATGTGCTGTTGCTCATTAGAACTTCTTGGCACAAGAACACAAGACATGAGATCCAGTGTCCTCTCTGTCTCATACTTGTTGGTCGTAAGGACAGAGGCAGAGAGATTACTCCTTTCTCTATTTCAGAATTGCAAAGACAAATGTGAATCTCAAAGGAATAATGTGGGGCTAGGATGACAATCCTTTGCTCAGTAGGCACTCATGAAAGACTCATTTCATAGAAATAAATGAACATGAAAGTTATGAAAGTTCCATAATTCTACAGGATGCCAGGAGCTATGTCTCAGCTGCAATCCTTCTGAGGATCAGTAGGTAAACTGTATTCATGTCCTAACCTGGTGGGGAGATAAGACCCTAAAGATTTACCACAGCGACTACAATTCAGAAATATCTGAAGGGAACCATGTGAACTCTGGGTAGGTCACAGACATGGACAACAGAGGGGATTGGGCTCTTGGTCTACTCATCCATTCTTTGGGGTTTGAGTAACAAAGGATGCTTCACAGCATTTGAGGGCATAACACAATAACAGGAAGTTTTGGAGATATTAGGCTAGATTCCTAACATGAATTTTGGAATAAGCAAAAAACAACTTGTGAATTACACATTAATTCAATTCAGATTTGCAGTGGCAACACTGCCAGATATCTACAACATGCAAAACTGGTTCTGTAAGAGTTACATCTTCATGAAATTTCATACACAAACCTCTGAGGAATCATACAAAGTAGGAACAGGAAAGATTAACCTGTAGAGGATGGAGGAGAAAGGTCAACAAAGTGGGGAAAAAAATTGATTGAAAGAGGAGAAATAATAAAAGAAGTAAATAATCCCAAAAATTCAAAAATAGTGGCAGAAATAAAGAGGAGATAAATTATTCACTGAACAGACATAGAACACAATTTGAACATATTGGTTATTGATTACATCTCCCAACAACTGTAGGCGACAATAGAATGGACATTAAGCTGAGAAACATCCATCATGTCTACTTCAATCCCATTCCAATTAATGTGAAAGCACACCATAACCTTACAATATTTAATGAAAAAAACACGCACACACACACACAAAAAAATAATACCAACAAGTCATCCATGAAACTATAACATGTCCAACCATTACATTGGGATGGATGAAGGGTCTTAGGATGATCTTAGACTCATGCAATAGAATGCAGGTGGACACATTCAGAGAGTTCCTGGAAGCAAATCATGCTCCACACAGCTACAGAAGGAGACCAAACGAGCAATCAGGCAAACCCATCCTTGCTTTATAGCCCAGAGCAAAATTCTTTCCCAATTCTACATCTAGTCAATGCTTTTTAGTTCAAGTTACATCAATGAGACAGTACCCAAGAGGAGCACCAGCATAACCCACCTACTACCTTGTCTTCAGCTTCAGCCAATTGCTTGTTTGGCCAATTTACTGCTCAGAGATGGACCAATTTGCCCCCTCCTCACTCTTCATACCTCTCACCCTTACATACACAACCAAGAAAATAAAGGACTAGGAAATGAAGGCACTTCCTTCTTTACCCCAGTAGTGGTCACTGGAAGCTCTGAAGCATGAAATTAATTAATTAAAATATAAATGCAATAAATTTCCTTGTATGAACTCAGCAAGCACTACTTTTTAATTATTTAAGTTCCTTGCCCTTGCTATCCTGTATGAAAGGCCAGAACTTCTTTCCTTTGAAGTTTAGAAACCTTCTCCTAACTTCCTAGCTAGTTTATACTCATCTAATCCTTAGGCGCGGCTTTTCTTCAGTTGAAACAATTCTGCATCCTGGTATTCATACTCCTTCTCATCTCTCTTTGAGAGCCTGACCAAGCCTCCCACACACTTTAAAAGCTTTGCTACTTCCCCTCATCATTCTCACAACACTTAACTATTAGTATCTTTATTTTAATTTTTTTTAAATCAGAAGTGGCCCAAATTGGCCACAATATTTTAACTGAGGCTTCCTCAGTTTCTCATGGTACTACTGAAATACTCAGTATTTCCCTTTCTGAAAATAGCCTTTCCAGCTACATTACAGAATTGCAATGGTTCTTTCCAAGGTAATTTCATATTCCAGCAAAAAGGAAAAGAAAATGTGAAGCAGAAGAGAAGAATGTTGAACAGAAAAATAGAAGCGCCCTGAGGAACAGCAGAAAATTCAAGAGGGGAAAAAAAAGCCCTTAAAACATAAAGACATAATCAGTTGTGTAAAAACAGTAATTCAAAGGAATAATTGACAGACAGTCAGCTGATAGAAGGCGCATCTGTACAGAATCACAGTGCACTAGTGTTGTGTGACCTTTCAGCTTCACACCGTTTTCTGACACAGCTTCTTAACATTTTGGAAAAAGCAGGGATGACTGTCACACTGGAAAAGGGAAAAACTCTGAGGGAAAGAAGGCAGAGGAAGTGGATCTGTGTCCTGTGTCCTGAATAGAACTCAGGCACTAGATGTTACCTTCTCTCTCCAGAGTAATTTAAGAAATAATACCCCCCTAACATTAACATTAAGTATAAAATTTATAATAAAACTATTTCACTGTCCCACAGACATGCTAATATTGTCCTTTAACCTGAAAGAATGTAATGAAAGATCTCAAAGTATTCTAAGCATATTAATGAAATGTTACAATGATCCCCAGGCAGTATATGCTTACACATTTTCTGTGTACTCCGCAAGGAGAAAAAGTAAGCCCTGCTCTTAAGTTGCCTCACAGTCTTCTGTAGTGAAACATGATTGGCTTTTTTATTTACTTGGAAGGAAGACTTCAACACTGAAATATTTTGTAGGAGCGCTTTAAAACAGAGGATGAGGGGAGGAGAAAAGCTCTATGTTTTGCTGATATATTAAGGTTTTTTTATGACAAATGATAAACAAATAAAACCCAACAAATTTTTTCATCACTTGTTTGTATAGCAGCACCTTTGTTTCTGATGGTGTAAAAGGAAACTCAGCTTGCAGCAAACATGTGATACGTCAATTCATTTCCATTGTATTAGCAAGAAGTAACACACACAAGACAGATTTATCAAGCTATCTGATGGTCTAAGAGCCAAAAATTCCTCTTCCAGCTCCCTTCTCTCCTCTCTGGTTTCCTCCATACACATACATACATAAAGGCAAATCTGCCACTCCCACAAGCACAATAATGCAAAATTCTGCAGTTTTATTGGGGGTGTTTATCATAAAGCATCCTTATCTGTTATCTGCTTATAGAGGAGGCTTTGGTATGTTATTTCAGAGTAATAGCCGAGAGCGAGTTAAATTGCATTAACCTTTAAAGCTGGCATTAATGGTAACCATGTCATGAGACTATATTACTATACAATTTCCTTTTCCTATTCTTATTCTGACTCTGTGCATGGAGTATTTTCTGTTGCTTATTCCACCCTTACCTCACGTATGCTGAGTTCCACGTGCAGTGTCCATTATCTGGGGAAGCACTCTGCTACAAAAAGTGTAGGACTGGCATTTCTTCAACGCCAGCAGACAACAGGATCTCATGACTGATGCATTTTGTCCTTCACACAGTCAACAGGTTATTTAGCACACACTCCAGTGTATCCAGTTTTTGACCAGAAATATGGAAATCCAGGGCTAGAATGCACTTCGGGCCTGAAGCTCTTAAATTAGGATTCATTCTTGGATGTGTTCTCTCTCCTACTGCTGCAGAAGGTTGTCAACAGTTTTTGGATAGAGAAAGAACTTAGAAAGTTTTACCTGTGGGGACTAAAACATATGAACTGTACTACATCTCTGTTGCTCTGACAGGGAAGACTTCTTTAAGGCATTCAAAGTGTGCAAGTCTCATCTCCTAGCAGCTTTCCGTGAACAGAGATAGCTAGAGCTAACTCCAGATCTGTCATGCTGTAAATGAAACCTGAACATGGCCTACCAGTTATCACGTAGTCACGCCCATGTATTAATTATACACAAAAAATTGCTGTATTTAAGAATTATCAGAATAATTTTATCACTTTCAGAGAGCTGTAATTGCAAAGACAGCGTAGCCATTTGTCAGCAGTTTTAGATGGAAAGAAATAGGCTGAGAGAAGGCAGCAGCCTCTCTGATCTCTTTTTGATTGGGAAGTCTCTTTGTTACAGATCTGGTTTGCAGACTCTCCTCCCCCTCACAATTCTTTGAGCCTTCTTCACAATCTGTTTATCCATAGAATGCCTGAACCTGACAGAACACCCATGGAAGCTCTTCTCAGCTTTGAAAGGAGAACTAACATGACAAGGCTGTGAAAGGACACATCTCCACACAACTGAGGCCAAGCTTCTGAAAACATACAACTGACAAAAGCTGCAGCGCTCTCCAAAACTTTCACAAACTGGGAGCCGTCAGATCGAAATCTAGCTTACCAAAGATACATTTGTCTGACTAAGGGCAACAAGTCTCCGATGAATTTTAATACTTCTGCTTCTCAGAAAAATGCTTGGGAAGAGCAGACATACATGTAGGTCTGTAGTGAGTATAGGTGGGACACGCCTTGGATGATGCAGATGAGGTGTATGTTATTTGGCTACCATGGAGATAAGTACAACATAAGAGCCTAAATAGATGAGAACATGTTTTGTTTCGAAGCACTGTTGCAATAAAGGTGCATGTTAAATACAGAACTGCTAGAGTTTCTTGCCAAAAGCTAACGTTAGTTGTTTAAATTAAGACTGCAATTAACACACAACTTAAATAAATTCTTTCTTTCCTCTTTTCTGCGTTCCTTAAAAGGAGCCTGCTGCTTCCTGAACTCCCTCTGAGAGCACACATGCTGTGCTGCCCGTTTAAACAGAGCAGCACAGCCCGTTCTCCATGGCTGATCAGCAAGGCTGGTGAAGCCAGACTGCAGAGGAGTCCATGCTTTTGGGTGCATCATCTAGCTTTGTTCTTTCTCATGAGTCCTTTTTGGGATGAGGCTTATATTCACTGATGTTTCTTTTGCATTCTCCTCAGAATAATTTGCCCCAGCCCAAATCTGGGTAATCACATTCAACCATCAAGCTGTAGAGATTTACCATTGTAGTGCAATTCATCTTAGAGTTTCAGCAAGCTGCTGTAACATCTGTGATTGGCCTGGGACTGTGAAGTTTTGGGCAGCTGTGGAAGACATGCCACCTACTGTCTGACTCATTTACCCTGGGCCCATCAGCACACACAGCCCTAAATGAACGTATCAGAAGACCTTACTTTTAAAATCTCAATTCAAACAGTAACGATTCACTCTATTAGTTTCAGAGGTGTGAGTTACAAGCCCCAGGCTGTCAGACAAAAATAGGTGTATACATACTCACAAAGTAGTGAGCCCCTGATATAGAGGAACGACTCTGGGCCTGCACTTCTACAGATGGTCTTGAGACAACATGTTGCATTCACAGCAGTAATAAGGATCTCTCTCTCCCCCTAAAGAAAATAAAGAAAAGTTGCAATCATTGGTAGAAATGATGTTGATTTTTCTTAATGATAAATGAAGTGAAAATGTGGATTAGAATGATGGATGCTGCCAGTCAGAGTTGTTCTTGCTACAGCAGGCAATGTCTCTTTATGTACCCATCTCATGAAAGTGTCAGGATATTTAAAAAGGAAAAAAAAAAAAAAAAATAGAAGAAGAATTATGCTAAAATTAAAATGGAGAAGAAAAAGTCATTTCTCACACTTAATGGCATAATGAAGTCTTTTTAATGTAATTTTCTTTACTCTTCTGATTACATATTCACAAAGAGAATCTTCAATTCTATCTTTATTAGGCACCGTGTTTGTCATCATTATGGGTTAAGTATTTTCATAAACATTTGATGAATATTAACCATTTAAAATAAAAAATAACAGTTTATTCTCAGCACAGTGATGGCTGCACATGGAGATATTAATATTAGAACAAGTCATACGAAATTACGCACCCTGCAGCCCCATCCCTGTGTGCAAGGAAGCAGTGCAGAGGCTGAGAGACTCTCAACCAGTCAAAAATGCAGGGAGGCTTGGAAAGATAGATTCTAGCTAGACCTATAACCTAGGCTGACAGTAATCACAAAGACTACATATCACCCAGTCAGAGACTTTGTGCTCCTGGATCCCTTCTGCAGGTCACAAAATAACCAGCTGTTTATTTGCTGCTCTCCTAACACTCCTGCATTCTTCCCTTCCTGCGTTTCTAGGGACCTACCCAACCTATGCTTTAAAATAAAAATCCTGGTTAGTTTATATGCCATCTCTAGTTGGTGCAACTGGCCTAATAAACACGCTTTTAAACACAGTCTGCTCTCTACAGAAAGGGAATGGCATTTTAAAACAAACAGTTCCATAGCCAGGTACTGAAGAAGGAGGAGGAAGAATGAACATCACAAAAGATGGTCCATCAACAAGAAGATGACTGGAGCTGGGTCGTAACATAACCTGGTTAATCTGTTTTCAAATACAGCAGAAAAATACAGATAAAATGTTTTAGGTTCACTGGAGCACCAGTTAAAATTTCTTATAAACGATATTTCATTTTGATCCTTTTCTTAAGAAGAGTTTATTACTCAATGACTGAGTCGTTTCTATAAAAGAAAGCAATATCATGTACTATTTAAACATTGTCTGACCTCTTTCCTCCCCCTGGGCTCTGTTTCTTTTGCATCTTTTATCCATTTTCCTTCCCCCAGTAAACAAAATAAAACATCAGTGATAACAGTCTAATTCCAAGGAAACACATGAAAGCCTAATTCTGTTAGAAGGCCAGCACAATAAAAATGCCTGACCTGCTTCTCACAAAGCATCCCTATTTCTCTTCTTATCCAGAGGGAACAGGAGGAAGCTGATATCCCTGAGGCTTCTCCACCTGTAAACCAGCAAGCGTTGGTTCACTCTTCCCTGTCAGTGCCCATGCCAGCACCAACTCAACACAAAAACATGCAGCCACAGGGCACTGTTTTTCTTTTCTTAAATAAATAAAATAAACACAGAGTGATATGCAAAAGGTAAGGAGAAAAGGCCTACCTGTGGATCTTATATTGACCCTCCCCACCACCCCAAAGCCCAGAGCAGTATTTTCAGTGCTGCCAAACATTATTAGAAGGTCAAATGTGCAAACGAGTATAGGGTTAATCTTTTTCGTTTCTTCTCTTCTTAGACATAAACTGGGTCAGTTTAATTAAATCCTGTATGTAGAAGACCCAGAGCAGGAGCCTAAAGAGCCCAAGGGCCCCATTCAAAAGATCCTGATGCAGCTCTGAGCAGAGAGGGTTAACAGCAGAATTACCAGCGGATGTTTAATTAGGATTTGAGAGATGGGGATTGAGCATTAGGCTCGGGTTTATTTAGGGCTCATGTGTGCTCAAGCACCGAGGTAATTTCACATTGTACTTTGCGGTGCCCTTCGTGGCACTCAACCGGGAGCCACGCTGGTTGCAGCTGGAGTAAAAGCTCCACCTGGAGACAGCAGGAGCCTGCCAGCTTCCCTGCCTGCTCACAGCAGAGGATACCGGCAAGGATTTGCTGCCAGAGCAGGGGGCTTAGGAGGCCTCGGCTCTGGAATTGCCAGTTCTCTAGCTCCCATGCTACGGCCCAGACATCTCCCTTCCTTGGAGCACTTAGTACTGCTAATTGCCTGACCACATGGGGTGCCGGGAAGTGCAGCAAAGGAACGTGAGTGACTGCAGGTCCACAGCAGGGGCATGGAGGAGAGGGAAAATATGAAGACAAGGAAAACTTGAGTAGAATTTCCTGCCACTGACCACAGTGCCTCAGAGCTACCTGGAGGCTATGGCTGAAACCGAGCCACCCTTCCAGCCTGTTCACAGCCAGCATGATGCTGCCTCCAAGAGTTCAAACCCACTGTTGCCTTCAGCTACAAAAATGGTTCACCAGAAAAATAAAATCAGATCATAGAATCATTACGGTTGGAAGGACAATGAAGACCTTCTAATCCAACCATCAACCCTTGCATTTGGCCACTCTAGACCATGTCCCTCAGTACCACACCTACATATTTCTTGACCACCTCCAGGGAGAGTGACTCCAATCCTCCCTGGGCAGCCTGTGCCAGTGCCTTACTGCTCTGAGAAGACATTTTTCCTAATATCCAACCTGATGTGATTCTCTGCTTTGGTGTGAAGCTTGTTTTCCAGCCCTTCTGCCTAGTTTGCATCTTCTTAACTGACTGCTCTTCCTAGAAAGCTGCTGAAGACAGCGGTATTGTGGTACAAGCAAGGAGGCAAGATATAGCTTCTGCGAACCATTCACTCATCTTTGTCTGAATTGGATTTTGAAATCTTCATCCCAAGGAGAGGGTTGCATCATGGCATAAAGTTTCAGTGCCAAGCATAAACCGGTATTCAACCTCAAGCTTCTAAGCGCTGCAAAGCAAATATATCCTTTCTGGCTTCTGACTTAGGCACAGGGAGATTTTCCAGTAATTGGAATCCCGCTGTCCACATTGCCAAATCGCTGGTGCAACCTCTGCTCTGTTTTTGGCTGAGGCCAAACAACAGCATACCAGAGAGCTCCTAGACACAGCCTGTGATTTGGCACGGGCTGGAGTCCTTTCCTGAGGAAAGGGGAGCATTGTTAAATGGCATCAGGGCACTGCAGGCCGAACAGCTTCAGCATCAGGAAAATTTTCTGAGGTGTATCTAATTCCTTGGCACATAAGCAAGCTTTTTCAGTGAAGGTCTGATCAGGATCATGCTGTCAACAGAAGGGCAACCCTCAGCAGAGGCGAACTTCCTCCAGCCATGCTGAGCTCCATAAAGGTGTCAGACTGGTTCCTCAGCTTCAATGAGGTTTTCCAAATGGGGAAAGAACAAGCAGATGCAGTTTAGTTTAGCAGTGAAACAAAGATTCTAAGATATGTAGAAAAAACTGCTGTTAAAAAGCAGGCTCCATAGAGCTTGGCTGGAAAGAGCTGAGGCAACAAGAGAGGTGCTGAGCTGTGGGTTGCATGCCCCTGCCTGGCAAGCAGAGCTCAGTATCTCTAAGTAGTCTAAAGCTAGACTGGCTTGTTATTAGTGGAAACCAAGCCCCTCCATGTTATTAGTCAGCAGAAAGCATATAAATGTGATGTCAGGAGCCAATCTAGCATGACCCACGGCAAGGAGGAGGATGATTAAACAGGGAAATGAAACAGAGCTGAGGAATGTCACAAAAAAGTCAGCACGGAGGGACTTGGATCCCCAGGAACACGGGGGCTTCAGGCTACACAAAGAAATCTTTACCAAGGAAAAAAGCAAGAAGTGAGTCTGTAAACAGAGCTGACCACAGGGGATAAAGATAAAATGGAAGCAGGCTTTTTTTACTATCTCAATCAGGGGGAAAAAGTGACAAGAACTGACTGAGATGCTGAAAAGTGAGTGATATGCTATTGCCAAAAAAATGCTCAAAACAGCTGATAGAGGTACTGAGTGTTGTGAACCAAGACAAAATAAGACTTCAGAAGCATCTCTGAGTTAAAAGAAAAAATAAAAATGATAATAATAATAATAATAAAAAAAAAAATAGCCAACAAACTAACTGGAAGCCTTCAGAAACAGAAAAGGGAGCAGATGTCAGTGCCAAGAGCACCACACTCACAGGTAAATTTGGGGGCTGCCAGCAGCAACGTGTAGTGAAATGGGCAAGTGTGTTTCTCCCCTGGAATACAAATGCAGTGGGGGCTTTCTTTACCCCAGCACACTCACAGCAGGCCCCCACCTTTCTTTGAATTCACCTAGCACAAAAGGTGTTCCTCAAAATCTAAGCTTTCCCCTCCAGGAAAAGCCCTCCTAAGGCTCTTTCCCCTCTAACCATCTCACATTCTATGCAAGAGACAGGGTGCTTCCTCTACTTTCTCACTATTTCTCTGCTCCAATAACCACATCATTTCCAGAAATGCTGTCCAGACTCAACTCAATAGGTACTGGATTTGTCATAATTATTCGCGTGTAACGGACTCCCCCCAGAGAAAGTAACAGATAATTCTCCATATTCAAGGAATCATAGAAACACAGAATATCCCACGTTGGAAGGGACCCACAAGGATCATCGAGTCCAACACCTGACTCGACACAGCACCACCCAAAATCCAAACCCTATGTCCAAATCGCATTCTGGCACTCAGGGCTGTGCCTACTGCCCTGTGCATCCTGTTCCATGCCCACCATCCTCTGGAGCAGACCCTGCCCTTGACCCCCAGCTGCCCCTCCCCTGACACAGCTCCATGCTGTTCCCTCGGACCCTGTCACTGTCNAAATGCTCCTCGCATTCTGGCACTCAGGGCTGTGCCTACTGCCCTGTGCATCCTGTTCCATGCCCACCATCCTCTGGAGCAGACCCTGCCCTTGACCCCCAGCTGCCCCCCCCCTGCCACAGCTCCATGCTGTTCCCTCGGACCCTGTCACTGTCACACAGAGCACACCATGAGCTCCCCCCCCCCTCAGCTCCTCTGCTGACAACACCACAGGACTCAGAGTTCTTTCCTCATTCTTCATTTAAATTACTAGAAAGATTCAGCCACCACATTACGTCTTTGTTCAGGTATCTTCAGTCAGAAACTTCCTTTGCAGCTCCTCCAAGCTTCCACATAAGCTCAGGTATTTCTATGGGTGCATAGCCGTGTACACAGGCAATATTGGGAGGAGTCTGGCCGTGCTGGCCCTGGCTGGCTGACGCTGCTTGCGGCACAGCACCCAGGCAGTTTCAAGAGCTTCCAGACCCAGCTGTCCTTGCTGAGGCTTGTGCACCTCTTCAGGATGAGGCTAGTGTCATGCAATTGCATCTGCAGAAGGCCCTCAGATCTGCATCCAGCAATCCAGCACTGCTCTCAGCACAGACCCAAGTGGAACTTCTTCCACTGATGCTGGGTGTATTTTTATTTATTCTTTCTCACATACATACATTGTATAATTAATGCTTCTGCAGTGGTTTTTTTTTTTTTTTTTTGGTACATTATTTTTATTTCTCCTACTGCGTCACCCTCTCTCTTTATCATATGCCATTGGCTCTCTTATTTTCTCCCCACCATCTACTACTACCTTCTATCCGCCTTCAGTGTAGGCCACCCTCCCACCTCTCTGCAATACATGCCATTCCCCCTACCATCTCCCTCCCTCCCTCCTCAATGCTGGACACCTCCCACCTCTCTCTCTCCTATCAGCAATACAGTTTATCAGCTGTCGCAGTCTCATCTATCAGTCTAATTCATCTTTCCCTGCAGCCCTTGGGGTAGTGCGAGGGGAAAAACCACAAGCTGCCTTCCTAAAGAAACTGGTGGCAGCCAGGGGCATTAATATGAGAAGCTTGGGAAGGTGTCGTTTTTCACTCAAGCTGACATTTAAGCTGTTTCATAAATATGAAATCAAAACTAAGGGCCCAGATGGGCCTTCACCCCCTCCTCCTTTAACTAAGAACGGCTGTGATACTCCCTTCACCAGCTTAAAGCAAAGGGATGACAGGAGCAAATCCCTCAGGGATGACGGATGGAAGGAGTGACTGTTCTCAGTGATAGCACCTGTGATGTTTACATTCGTTTCAGTGCAAAGCCACCAACACATACAGGAGAGCTATCATTCACTATTGGTAGTGGCAGGTTGCTCAAGGTGGGATTTCTCTGAGAGCGTACAGGGAAATGGGCTGGATACTTTCTCTGCTACAGAGAGACTCTCTCCCCACAAAGGAAAGAGAAACTGTTCTCATGAGCAGTTCTCTTAGTGCTGCAACTCTGTTTCACATGCACATCGCACCTGATTTTAGGAGAGAAAGAGGTAGAAATCCCTGTTCCTGGCTTGCTTTACAAATGTGGCTTGCTTATACCACCCTATTCTCTGCACATCATGGTGTACAATACCTTGAATTCACATCCCAGGGAAATAGCAGTTTTTTTGAGAATTTACTGGACCAGCTCTGAGAGCTGTAACCTCATTCTCCCCGTCCACTTTCATTTGGGAGAGTTCCTTTTGGGGCTGGACACCTGTTAATGACCACAGGCCACAAAAGTAAGGGAAAAAAAAATAACAGATTCTGCTGCCTCTTACTCCCAAGAAGTTAAGGAGGACCTCTGAGGTCACATGCAGCATCTGCTTTCATCTGCCCACCCCGCTGTCCCTACAGATCCACAGTATAAGCACAGGCAAAGGGAGTGGGTCACAGCCTAAGGAGAGAAGATATGGATATGGCACCTTCATATATAGTTCTAGATATTACTGGCAGTGATACAGTTCCTTGCGATCCAGGTTGAACAACAACTGCCCTGAAATTTCTGGCTAGCTTATATAGGACACAAACGCAGATGTGGACTTCACAAGGGACTGAGCTCTGCTTCTTGGTCTCACAGAGAGACATGTTGTACAGCCTTACTCTCCAACGTGGATGCTCATAGCACCTTACACTGTCTGATCCTGCTGCAGACCTTGAAAATCTCTGCTTGGGCTACTTCTGCGCTGGACAGAAACCATCTAATTCCCAGTACAAGTTTGGCTGACCAGTTTTATGAGAACAGTGAACTTCAGTTTAAGCAGCTTTTCTCCCTCCCTTATGTTTGACCCAATCATGTGTTTACAGAGAATAATGGTCTCCTCTGTTTTTGACTAGATCAAACACAGCAAGCTTATTTCTTCTGACATGATTGGCTAACCATTATCCTGATTGTACTGGCATTTGCACCAGTTTTAATTCTAGGAAAAGATTGACAAGAATGATACCAGCTCTTCCAGGTGATGTCTATATTTTCATCATATAACAGCTGTGGTATTGCTCTGTTTCTAGTGTATGTTCCTCTGCTAGTACACCTTAAAATCTCATTGACCTCTCACACAGCCATTTCAAGTTGTGAGCTCATACTTGTACTATGATCAACTGGTACAAGCAAGTCTGTCTTCTGCTTTCTTGTTTCAAACTGATAAGCTTTCAGTATGTAGTTGAAACACCCACACTGCCCAAATCTGTGGCCTTGCTTTCCATACTGATGTATTCCTTCACATCACTGTTAATCCAGTCCTTACAATACCCTGTATGATATTGCAGTGTTTCTGGACGTTGATGATGCTGCTTCTAAAAGTTACTCACTCTTAAGTTTAGGCCAAAGTTGTCAACGAAAGCATTACCAAATCTTAAGAACTTACCTAGCCACCTCCTCCCAGCAGTGCTTCCTTTCCTCTCTTTCACCAGTTCCTTAGTCACCTCACAATTCTTGTACTAATCCTCATCTTCGTTCATTTAACTAATAATTTCCCAAGAGGTACCATACCAGATTTTAATGAAGTGCAGATAGAAGAGATCGACTGCATTTCCCTTGTCTAGAACATCACTTACTTTATCAAAGACAGATATCAAGTTAGTCTGATACAATCTTTTTTTGATAATGGCATGTTGCACTATATCCCATTTTATATTCCATGTCTTCAATTATTCTTTCTGACATAATTTGTTCTGAATCCATCTATGCCCTTGAGGCCAAAATAACAAGCCTGCAGCTGCCTAGATCACTCTCCCTCCTTTTCTTAAATATGGGTACTACATTTTCTATTATCCAGGCAGAAGAACCCCCCAGTGATTGGATAGATTTATTATAAAAAAAAAAAAAAACACCATGTACCAGACCTGTGATTTCATGGACCAGTTCTTTTAGCGTGCTGGGGAAGATGATTTCCCAGCTTCCCTGGCTTGAACACAGTAAGCTCTCTGAAACGTTTCCATCTTGCATGCAATTATTGCCCTTTCAGTATATTTATTCCCATTAGTCCACCTGACTTCACCCCACACTCTGTATTACTGCTTTTAGGGACAAAGTATTCCTCTTGTTTAGAACTGTGCAAATTTTTCTCCTATGTATAGAGTCTCCACTAGTGGGGTTTTTTTTGTGTGTGTGTGAAGTTTTTTTCTTTTTCCTTTTTGTTTCATTTCCTTTGCAGGGCCTAACTCAGTTTGACTTATGGCAATTCTCACTTCATCCCTGCACTTCCTGACCTCCCAAGACATACCTTTCTTTGTTGCTTAATCTCCTTTCGAAGGCTGCCTTGATGTGCAGGCAGTTATCAAGAACAGCTGGCTGCTGGGGGGTAATAAAAGGGCCACAGACCTATTGCTTGTTTGGCCTATACCTAGGGCTGCAGAGTTACCTTTGCTGTGATTACCAACACAGACCATGTCACAGTGGCAGCTACTACTACAGGAGCATGCCCTCCAAGCAACAGGAGCTGCTGGTCCTGCCCTCTGCTTCTCCAGATGGCAGTCAGAGAAGCACACTAGTCTACTCTCACAGCCCCCTACCAGCCTAGTTTCTTCGCTTGTTGTTCCTGAAGTAATACATTGCCCTTTCACAGGTGCTACCACAAGCAGCATCCTGAGAGGCAAAGATGGGTAGCTGCCTTGGTGTCAGAGTAGAAACAAGATACTTTTGTAAACTCTCAGAAGGTGAGGGCAGGGGAAAGATTGAGGCAAATCTGTTTTTTGAGATTACACTGGCTGATAGGTATCAAGTAGTGGAGGAAGAGTGGAAGACTCTTTTCTCTGTCTGTGGTTTACTGAAACCTTCTGTATAATTCCTTCACAACCTCCCAGCTCATCCTATCTCCATTCACCTCCCATCTGCTCTACAGTGCCACCAGAAATGGCTTCATTTGCCCTTCATCTAAAGGGGTGGCTACTTTCAGAACTTGGTTAATACTGTAGAGAATACGCTGCTTCTGCCCTGCTTTGGACTTTCTAGGCTCTCTGCTTAAGGATGAGATGTTTTTTAAAGTTAACCTTTTAAAATAAATTGTCTATTCTTCTCCTCCAAGGTCTATTCCCTTCTCCTAGGATGCAAATTCCAAATATATTTTCACTATTCGATTAAATATGTTCCTACAGTCCTCCTTTAAAGTCTCTGAGATTTCAAGTCCAGCTGACTTACTGATTTCTCTGCTTGAACAAAGTTTGCCCTTTGGAAATAGAAGGAAACTCTCAGTTATGATTCATTCTTATTTATCCAGCCACTCAATTTGAACTGAACCATATAGCTGTAGGATTTGAATGGACCTTGGGAGCTAACATAGCCCATCTCTGCCCCAAGTGATGATCTGCTGTCCAGACCTCCATCACTCCTGACAGGCATGTGTTTAACCTGCTTTTATAAACCTCCACTGGCAGAGACTCCGTAATCTCCCTAAGCAATCTGTTCCTTATATTACTCTCCTTAGCCTCCAAAAACATTCCCTAATGTCTCATCTGAATCTCTTTTCCTGCAATTTTAAATCATTATTACTTGTCCTTTCTACTGTAGGCACAA
The DNA here is from genome assembly GCA_013399175.1 of Odontophorus gujanensis. NCBI lineage: Eukaryota > Metazoa > Chordata > Aves > Galliformes > Odontophoridae > Odontophorus > Odontophorus gujanensis. Next base: position 61,963 of record VXAB01013892.1, read on the forward strand.
AGAAAAGGTTATTGTCTTCAAAGTAACTTCCTTTTCCCTCATAAACACTTCCATTCCTCTCTTCACAGACTAAGCAGTTCATTCAATCTTCCCTCACTGGTTGTAGTTTCTACATTTTTGAGCATTCCTGTTTTTCCCTTCCAAACTGAGTCCAACAGACCTGTATCTTAAAATGCAGCATCCATAACCTGATCTCACCGAGACTGAACTTAAAAAGGATTACATCACATATCTTATATGTGACACTGTTATGGATGACGTTTACTCTCTTCACAACAGCTGACTACTATTGACTCAGGCATTTCATGATCCACTGTAACCCTCTAGATCCTTCTCAGCAGAACTATACCTGGTCACTCCCATCTTGTGCTGGTACTATTGATTGTTCCTCAGTACAACGCTTTGCACTCATCCCCATTGGTCTGCACTCCATTTTGGGGGGATTTTTTCCTCCAATCTGTCTACATCATTTTGAATTTGAATCACATCCCCTGTAGCATGCATGCGTGTATTCAACAGGGCATTCTAATATTTATTAAGGGCATGCATCATTCCATAACCTATGTTATCGGTGACCATAGAATCTAACTTGATGGATCTTTCTCGTCAGCCAGAGAACCGCTGATAACTGCTTTACAAGAATGGTTTCCCAAACAGTTTTGAGTCCATATCATAGTAATTTTATACACGCTGCATTTCTCCAGACTGCTAATGGAAGTCTCACATGAGGCGGTGTCAAAACCTAACAAGTCAAGGTGCTTTGTCGTTATCTACAAGACTTGTTACCTGTCAGAGCAGGAAATCAGGTTGGCTTTATACAATTTGTTCCTGACAAAATCAAATTGCCTGTTATTTACCATGTTGCTATCCAACTCATGATCAATCTATTGTTAGGTTTCATATAAAACTCTCCTGTAAAATTCTCTCTGCTAACTGAAATCAAGGATAGAATAGCAGCACTTCTGATGGGTCTCAGTGATTATTTAGTGATGAAGTCTTTCAGCTATCACATTCAAGAATAACCAGTCCCTACTTTTACTAATAGCATCTATTTTACAATCTAGATTTCAGAAAATACAGTCTTCTAAACTGACATAATTCCTAGTTATTTTTCTCTCTCACACACACAGGTTAAAGCAATTTATGATCTTCAGACACCCAAGGGTAATAAAGACAGCATTTTTCCAGTTCCTCCCCAAAGCTATTTTGACCCAAGCCAATTCCATTTTAGCTTTGCTGATACTTATTTGCCCATTATATCCTTAATGTCTCAACTAATTTTATGATTGTTTCCATCTTTTCTGAAAAACATACACCTCTCAATACCTATGTTTAAGTGGTAGTGAAGACTGGAATATGTTTCTGATGATTCTATACTAACCAGTTAATAACAAACAGTTATCTTGCTCTGATTTTTGTGTTCCTTGAATGCATCTTGGCCGTTTCAGTCTAATCTTGACCTATTTCCCAGCTAAATAGCATACAAACATTTCCCAAAAATATAACTCATTTCACTACTGCTCCAGCCAGCATTTGTACTCCCACTTTTATTGCTTTACTTTTTCTTCTTGCTACACATTCATCTATTCCTGTATACTTTTTTACCCCCCTTTTGCTCTTTCTGTATATTGAATAAAGAAATGACCATAGGAACAAGTACTATACAAGCTTATCCCAAACCACCATTTGATTTTCTAGACCAAGATCTTTCTTTCTTATTAATTGTGTTATATCAGTACCAGAAATCATTCTCTCAGGCATAGAGGAGTCTCTCTCTGGAGGACTGGTTATTCTTTTGGGAATGCATCTCAATGGATAGGCTGTCTGAAAGCCTTTCTGGTAATATCAGTCATGTGACAGTCCTACTTATACTTGGTGTGCATGCAAGAAATTGCAGGTTCATCTGAGCTTCTGGAACTAATGATTCTGGAACTAACACCTGTCCTGGCATGAAGGACAGCCTCTGGACTTTTTCCACAGACTATCCTTTGGGTTCAAGTCTTCATGGTGGGATTCCATACTGGATGCACCAGGGACTAAGGGCTGGCAATAGAACCACTGAAACAGAACAAAGTCACCATTCCAGGTCTGTCTGAAAGGCATGCTGTGCTACCACAAAGACCACATTTACAAAGATGTCAGAGTGAGCAACTTTGTATGTTGTGACCCAGGTACATGCTTTGCAGAAGCTGTCTGGATAGGAGGACACAGCATCCACAGAAGAGTGTTGAGAGGATATTCTGTCCCTTGGCTCAGCCTCTCACGATCCTTGCAGTTTTGCAGCAAACTATAGATCAGGTGAAGGGGAAGAGATAGTTCTAGTAAATGGAGAGCAGGGAAGGAGGAGGGGGAAGATCTGGAGCATTTCTGCTGTGTGAGAGATGTCATTCTGTGGATGTGAGGTGAGTGAATTGAGGAACTAAAGCATTCCTTGAAAAATAAGAGCAAGTCCATGGATCTGGCAGCAGAGTGCTGTCCTCATTTCCTAGTTTATCTGTTGCAAACATTTCTGTTTTCTCTCAGTTTCCTCTATGAATATTCCCCAGCTATGCCCATCCTTTTTATTTTCCCCATATTGGTTGATTATTTTGCTACTCAATCCTCCACCTCTTCCTTCATTAGTCTCCAGTGCAGCATGCCTGTTGCCAACTATATTTCTCCTCTATTAGCAAGTCCCTTTCCCTTCTCACCTAGACTACACTCAAAGTCCTTCAATTCAGTTGGGATCATGAATCTGGAAGACACAGAAACCTATCTAAACCTTGTGGAAAAAATTTTACTTCATGGGAGTGAAACCAGGAATTGATCTTGAGAGAAGTTTGTGATAATATAGAGGAAAGTGTACAGTCACCCAAAAGGTCTTTTTCAAAAGCTCAGTCATTTTTGACATCAAGTTTTAAGAGCAATTATAAATATTCTTGAGGGAATATTAAGGAAGAATTTTTCTCTCAAAACACCTAGCCTTACAGACTATTATAAGAAGATATTATTATATATCAGCAAAAATGACACAAGATCTCTTGAAATGCAGTTCAGCAAGGGAACTACGTTATAATCCTACAGCACCTGGAATGTGACATCCACAATTAAAAAGAGAAGGAGGGAGAGAGAGGGAGAAATAACAGAGAGAGATAGGGCCCCAGAGACACGCTGTTAAAAAATTATATTTAGAGTCTCCAAATCTCCAAGGAACAACAGACATAAAAGTCAATTATACTGCCTCAAAGGAAGGATTTCAAATACTGTACCTAATGGGAAATCACACAGACCTGACTCCCCATGTACTTGCAGCTCCCGTGATCTTTTCCATTTCACAAGACAATTGTAAATCTCTACCACTCTGGGTTGGTAGCTCTCTCAGATGAAGAGGAAGTATATCAAACAATTGTGTTAGGCGTACACACACTGATTCAATAGTTCTAAACAAAAATTTGGAATCTTTGCCAAAGAAAGTTCTACAGTTTCAAATTTGACTTTGTTAAAAAAAAGTAAGAAAGGAAAAGCAAGACCAATATGTAGAAAGAAACTCTTCACTGTAGGTCAATCATTGTGTGTTTTAACACTACATTCCATCATAGTTTAAAAGAGAAAATAGGAATCTAAGCAAGAAGTCATAAAAAAAAAAAAAGCCTAAATGAAATATTTCAATCTCCTGGAAGTGCTGATGTGTTTTCTGAGTGAAATTTCATCAAATGGGGCACATTTCTTCAGACCCTGAAGCTTTCATAAAATTCTACCTTTATAAATGGAAAACTGTTATTCTTAGAGGGAAAAAAAAAAAACAAAAACAAAAAAAGAAAACAGTGAATGAAAAGGAAAAAAAGGCCACAAGAACCTCTCATCTTGCTTTTCTAACCTTCAGTACTGGAAGAACATGCAATCACTATCACTTGTGCCTAAACAGCCTTCTAGGTGTGAAGATCAACAGTCTCAGCAGTTCCTCTGGATAGGCATCTGAGAGTATGCTCAAATTCACATGGTCTCACTCCTGTGACCTACAGACCACTGAAGGTCCACAGCTTGCCTTCAAGAGCCTGTGTAAGATATCTAGAAGAACGGTGTCTTTAGCTAGATTTGAACTTGCTATATCAAGGTGCAATTTTTCTCGGAAACGTTTAGATGTTTCTAATTCTGAAAAGTATGGCTGTCCCCTGTACTGCACTTGCCACCACCAAGCCTTGCTCTGCCTCCGAGCAGAGGTAAATGGACTGTCCATCTACACAAGAGCCCCAGGGAAGATCACCTCTGAGGAAAAGAAAAGCCTTCCAAAGTAAAGAGCTGACAGCTGCAGGTTCCTTCGAAGGCTGCTCACTTTCCTGTCTCCAGGGCAAGCACAAATCTGAGGTTCTTCCTCCCTTTGACTTCCCCAGTTAATCTTCATTATGTGTCTGAAGTTATTCTTCTCTTGTGTTTCTGAAATCACTTATCCTCTGTAACACAGTTACTATTGCCTGTATTTCTGTAATGATAAATGCATTAGCAAATGCAGCTCTCTGCCTATCAAACCTGGAAATCAGGGAAGCTGCAAATTCAGAAGATCAAACTCGACATGCCCTAGCTGCTGAGACCCTCAGTTACAACCTCAGAGAAACAGCTGGGCTGCTGATACATCAGATCTACTCCCCCTACTCAGTAAATCATGAGCAACCTAGGAAAAGCTCGAGGGGTAGAATGCACTGGCCACTGAGACCTTTCTTGCTTTATTCAGGGGCAATGAAGTCACATCTCTCATGTTCAGAGGGAGGTGCTTCACTTCAAGTCAAGCCGTGATCTAGTAACAGCAAAGAGTGAGTAAGACAAAAAAACATCTTGCGATCTAGCAGTGGACTATCAGAGAAATCACTCCAGCTTGCACTTAGTTTACCATTTCAGAGTAGAAGAAAGATTGTTTACACTATGGACAGTAGGATTTGCCTGAGTAAATATGAGGACCTACACCGCAGAAATTTGCATCTGAGAAAGCCATGCTAAGCATCCCTTGTGAGTCAGTAAGGTTCAAATCAATATAACTAATGCTGTTTAGGGTGCAGTTCATCTTGTCCTAGAATAAACATCCATGTTTTATCTTAGAAGTCCTGTCTTCAGTATTCATTAACAATAATGGAATTCAGATATCTTACAGGAGAGTATCTAGGACATGGACACCTGCTCTGTAGATATCCATTGCTAAGCGAGATGTGTCCTTCCCTGCCTTCCTTTCTGAGCTATAAATGGGGCCCTGCTACGCAATTGGAGAATAGGCTTACATTATCTGTACACAATTTGGGGACTTTGCTTCCATATCCACTTGAAGCTAATGGCCTGTTCCATTAAGTCTTAAGGTTAAGGTGACCTTGGAAAGCTAAATAAGTGCATTTTTCAAACAGCACATGACAAATCTAAGTATGCACACATTTCGATATTTGTGAAATAAATTAACCCCACCTCTCTAACTCATTTCCCACTTTCTTTCAGTGACAAGATAATCCACTTAAATAGAGATCCTAACCTTTCTAGAGGCACAAAACAACATGAAAAAAAGACTGAAAAACCCAATTGGCTGGCTCCTTTCCTGCTCATGGAATAAAAATAATTATTCCCTTATTAAAGCAAAAATTCTAAGCTTTCATCCTTTTTTTGTCTTAATTATACCCCCTCTTAAATAATAAAAAAAGGAAACATGGAACTTAATAAAAATAAACCAAAATTGATGCAAACAGAATAATTGGCAAGGCGTGAAAATACTGCTCGTATCCTGGAGACAGACTGCATTCTCTGTACTTTCTTAATTTTCACTCTATTAAGGTTATTTCCTGTGACTATGTTTTTTTCTCCCCAGCAACCATTCTGACACACAGTCACCCTTGCCTCCTTCACATGTTCTGTGTTCCTGATCTGCAAGGGGAAAAAAAAACACAGCCACACATGTATGAAGTCTGTTTGCCAGAGGTCTAGAGACAGACACACTCGTGTGGAATAGAGCAATGAAAAATCTCAAACTGCAACATCCACAATACTATAATACTTGCTCATCAGCACGTTTATTTGCAATTTTACACAAGAAGCTGAGGTTTAAGGCAACACACACTAAAAACTTCGAAATTCTATCTGGGAAATTGTTCACATCACCACTGCACCCTAGCCCAGACCCAGTTCTGATTCTGAACTCATCCCTGACTCACAGGGATTTTTAACCAGAATAAACATGCAAGTATAGGAGAGTTCAACAGTCAGATGTAGGATTTCTTCACCGCTTACTTTCTTCCCTTATTGGTGACACTTCTACCATGCACCTCTATTAGTAGGGGTAATTGGTACAAACCACCAGTGCTATGACGTGCACCCATCCTAAGACCCATGCATCAGGAGGAAGTTTTGAACTAAATAGAGATTTTGCAGAGAGCTGCTCCATTTAGAAATGAAGAGCTTGTTTCCAAATACACCAGGAATTACACAAGTCCATATTAAACTGATTTCAGAGCCACAGTGAAACTTTCATACTAAATAAGACTGCAACTTGCCTCTAAAATAGTCTCAGAAAAGTTTTGGAAGTCTGGGAGGACACTGTCTTTGATGCCTCTACTTTCTTCGTTGTTTCTCTCCTAGCTTCTGATCTGAACCAAATAAGAAAGTTTGGAAGGGTTAAGTGGAAGTGGGAATTATCAGATATTCTACGATTCTCAAGCTAAAATTCTCTGCCAGTGATCAGGCGCTGGCATACTCAGTAAAGCAGACAAATCAGTCTTCAATCACTGTTTGCCCCACAGTATCTGACACTTGCTATTGCGTGCACGTGTGCAACTTTTTAATTATTTTGGAAACCAAATTATATGTTATTATGTAGATTTTTATTTTCCAGAAGCATCTGGGGATTATTTACAATCTCCTCTGGAAACTGCTTTTTTCCCCCCACAATATTTGTCTTGTGTTTGCATTCACAAGTTCAGAGGGAGATCTGATTCACATCCTGGCGTTTGTAATATAAATCTTTAATGATCAGGCAAAAGAGACTCTCTGCTTTCAATAGTTTTGGGGTTTTTTTGTTTTTGTTTGTTTGGTTGGTTGGTTGTTGTTTTTTTTTTTTTTTGCCAGCAGTCTCTCAGCCTTTGAGCCTTGTATCTATGATATTAGCAGCTGCCACTTTTTAACAATTGGCAGTCATAAAATGCCAGGATGGTACTACTGAATTGTTTTTCTAAGATTTCAGATACTTTTGACTATAAGAGAGGGTTGCCCTATTATTTGCTGCTTGTCATTAGGAGCAGGCATGACCTGAGTGATGGCCCAAAATGTGAGAAGGAGGGTCTGGATTCTACTAGCAGCTCTTGCCACGATAACAAGATCCAGTCAGAAGGTACTTCAGCTCTTTGCCTTCTTTCTGTCCTACACAGTATCCTAAGTGACTGCACTTTGGCTTTCTATGGCGTTTTCAGTGGGTCATAAACAGTAAATAAAGAGCAAGTGTTTGCAGTATTGCCAGATTCTCTGTATTATTTATATTCTAATAATTTCCACCACCAAGGACTGTACACAAATGAGAGATGAGTACTATGGCTACTACAACTGCAACATACAGCAAAGCAGATCTACACAGAGCAACCTGGAAGAAATTGCCTTAGGTTATAGATGCAAACCTAACCACAATGACAAGTGGAATGAATGAACCAGATTATTTCCATTACCCAAGGCTTAGAGGTAGCATAGAGGTCTTTTGCTGTACCACATTATGGTACATCACTTGCTCATAGCTGTTCTTCTAGTTTCTCCTGTGATGTTCTATCTCTTCACCAATTTTTATTTACAGTGATCATGTAAAGCCAGTTGGGGTACAAGTAAAGCTTTTGTAGAAGAACCTATGTTAGCATCTGAATGAAAAGATGCTGCCAGTCTTGGAGTTCAGGACCCACGGTCCTTCATTACTACTGCACAAGGGGAAAGAAATTCCAACCCAGCTTTGCACTGTTTAAGAAGGAACTAGTACTTCTTTGCACCTATATACTTCAAAAACAGAGGAAGAGACTTGTGCTTTGATCACTTGGTAAACTCCCACTTCCCTCTTTATCAATAAACTGCATGGATTTACCGTTGCCCCTGGAATCACAGCTCCAACATTTCCTATCCAACCCTCTACCTTGTGAATAATGCAGCTCCCTACCTCCAGCTGCCTGTCATCTTCATCTGATGTGTACTGATGTTGACCATAAAAATAGTAAACAGTTCAGAACACAAGTGTCTGAGAACACTTGAGAGTGATCTTAGTGGGCTACTAATGCCCCCAACACTTTCCCAAAAAGCAGCACTGAATCATTAGCAGCACCTCAGTTTGGAAGTGGTTATCTGTGGTGGATGCTCAGTACCACGACCTGGTGACCTGCACTGACCTTGGTTATGGTTACTATCATTTGGAGATGCAGAGGTAGAGAAAGACAAGGTGAAAGGGAAAACAAAATACAAAAGGAGAATAAAAAACATTTCAATGGGTAACTAATGAAGCCAATTTGCTTATGCTAACATGCCAGAGGTCCTTATTGTCTATATGCCACTGATGTTGTCTACTTTATTTTTTTTTTTATTTTCCTTCTCTCCATTTCTGTCCCATATTTCACTCCATTTGATTTCAGCCTGCCTGATTCCTAACTGCGTTCCTTTCTCACTTTTTTTCCTAATACCTATTTTCTCTTTCTCACCAGTCTCCCCAGTTTACTCATTCTAAAGGGAAGAATTAAAATGTGCACATGTGATTGCCTGATATAAGGCATGAGAAGTTTACCACATTCCTAGCAATTAGCCCTTTGACTGCCATCTTCGTAAGAGTAGAAGTTTTTCTTCAAGGGGAAATACATAGCACAATCAGCTCTATTAAGAGAAATTAAATGAATTTGGGATTAAAAAAAAAAAAAAAGCATACAATCAAATATACGGTTTTGGTATCCATCCTAACTCAAATTATTTTTCAACACTGAAAGTAAGACACATCCCATTTACAAAAAACAGAAAAAAAAAATACCAGAGCCTGACATATCCTGGACAGCCAACTAATATTTGAAGACAAGATTATAGAACTAGTTCAAATTCACAAGAATACTCTGGCTTCATACAAACAGTTAATTATCTGTGTCAGAGAATAGACCAAACGACACAGAAACTGTCTACTTACTGAAATTAACTGAAGTGGAAAGAAAACAAAGAGAAAGTGATAGAGAAAGAAAGAAAAGAGAACTACTTTTTTTTTTTTTAATACTGATAATGAATGGAATATTGTAAATTAGAGATAAAAAGTCATATTCTGCCAAGAGTTATACCAGCATGCAACGAAGGACAGAGCTGGGTCAACTGATGCCACAGAGATTTCTGCTGACCCCCTGTGAAGTAGAGTTGCTGCTGTCACCTTGTATTCATTTTGTTTCCCCCCCCCCATCCTTCTCCAAGGCAAAAATCCCTGAATCAGCCATTTCTGATCAAGACATTTGCCACTACACAAGCAAAATGGGGAAGCTTTTGAATGCTTTCATGGCAGCTGTCCCACATCCAGCTAGTATATTTCAGCTGTCAAGTGGATTAAATATCGTCCTTTAAGCAAACTCATGAAAATGTAACAGCCTTGCCATTTTGTCACTCTCAAGAAGAGCTCACCTCTTCCTGCAGTTCCTTCAACTCCTCCTTCTAGGATCTGCTACCTCTCCTCCTAGTCTAGAAGTAGATTCCTATTTCAGGCTACAGGTGGGCCAGAAACAATAAGCTCATGCTAATTGGACTTATTAAAATCTCAGTGTTCTAAATGACAGGTACTCAAGAGTCCAGCATTTAACGAGTGACCTAAGAAAGGAACAGTCATTCCAATGGACTCAGCCCTTGTTTGTCTCCAGCAGGAGGCCGCCAGATTTTTGAACACTTCCTGTAATGCTATAATGGAATGGAAAGTACTACAGTAATAGTGGGGAGAGGGGGTGGGAAGTCTTCAGCTACAGCAAATGGGAACACGCACAAATGCAGCAACCACAGACAAAGAAATAAAGGAAAAAATATGCTTCATTTTAGAAGACCTCAGATAGGCAGGGATCTCCAAGAAGAGTTACCCTTGCCTCCACTGTCAACCCTCAAATCAAGTCTGGGAAGGAGAGGATCCCAGCTCCACCTTTTCTGGTTACTCAGGTACACTGCATGCACCTGAGCTCCCATGAGTTGGCCCTGCCTTCCTATCAGGTGCTCAATCACCAGTTCAGGCTATGACTTCACATTTCCACTACACTCTCAAATCTCAGTGCTCAAGAGATGCAAGTACTGAGGGCTTCTAAGAACACTGCATCCCTGAGCTAGTTGGATAAGCACAGTGGTGCCAGAAAGCTCACAGTGACCAGCAATTGTGCCTCTCTTTCCAAAAATACCATAAAACTAGTTGGAATGGTTTAGTGTTGATCTGATTCTTCAGATCCCACTTGATTATGCCTGAAATATCAAACATTTAGATCTTGTAGAAGATATAACTTTGGGTGACAGTGAGAAGTGCCAACACAAAAGCAAAGAGTACAGCTGAAAATCTGGCCGTTTAAGAACTTTGTCATAAAATTCCAGAAAAGTCCAGCCGATGGAAAGGTTAAATGCCAACTCCACTCTGGAATATTTTGTTTCAGTCTAATCACTCAGGGATTAATCTTCTGCACAGTTTCGAAATGCTGCCTAGACAAGTTGCTCAGTGCCTGCAGGAGCTAGGGACTGACTTTAAAAGATTATCTTAATGCTGTCTCCAAATCAGCATCCGGACATGAGCCTAGCATTCTCCTTTGAGCCAGCAGAAGTCCTCAAGGACATCACATTCACCACTGCTGGAGAGTGAGCCTGCAAATATGATGACATCCTGCTGTCTGCCATGAGCCTGCCCAGCCACATCAGACTTGACCATTAGTCCATGGTGAGACAGGGTTTTCTATGCCCTGAAGGAAAGCAAAACTCACATGGAGTTACAGGCTTATGGTCTTGGAATCTTTCTGCTTTGGCTGATATATTGTCTAAATCTAAAACTTATTTAAAAACCTGTCTGGATGCGACGGCTTTTAATTAATCTTCTCTTAGTTTTTATACCATATAGTACCTTGAAGACGCAAGATCAATCACTGCTGTATTGTAATGTAGAGTTGGGAGACAGAAAGATAAATGAGCTATCAAGTTTAGCATTTTGATAGCTAAGTTTAATTTTAACTAGCTCGGGAACACACTGTAGATAGGTGGATAAAGTCAGCTTTAGGACCCAAGCTAGAGTCCACCACAAATGAACAGAAAGAGTTCCTTAGTGTCTGGTCAGTCTCATGTGAACAGTGATGAGTGATATCCAAGCTGACATAGGCTATTATGTTAGCAAACATACATTTCTTATCCTTCAGCTGTATTGACGTTTCAAAGTCATAAACAATTGCTAAACATATAATCAAGCAGCTGTAATAAAGATTGCAGAATCAGACTGGATTCTAGGATATTGAGTACCTTTCTCCCACACATTCTACAGCTTCCATCCTGCAAAGACTTGTTCACAAACACAACGAGACCGTTTACAATGCATAATATTAAGCATACAGGAGAGCTGTGGCAGAAACAAGTCTCTGTATTTTATGACAAGGGTAAATACAGTGTCACATGCATGATGGGGAAGAGAGAAGCAAGTTTATCACTTGAGGGTACAAAATGAATCAGCAGCAGAACTGGCAGCAGAAGCAAGGAATCCTGACTCATCATTTACTCCATCCGTGAGGCTGTTCACAGATCTGCAAGTAAGTGACAGAATGACCAGCCAAGTTACTCATCCTCTTGGAAGTGCCTATGCAAGGATGAGACATGTTTGGGGGCCTTGTGCCTTTTATGACTCATGATGACTCAGAATCTGATGTGTTTCACAGAGTCCATCACAGAAACTCTAATTCCAGTGTTTTCTGCTCAGTCCATAATAATGATTCTCATTCTAATGCATGCCATGCATCCATCACAGTGAGGACTTCTAACATGCTCCACCTAGTCTTACTGCAATGAGTAATGCTAATGCACTGCACCATTCTGCAAGGAATTTCCATCATGCATCATTTTAAGATCTCATTGTATTCAAGAGTATGCTTGAATTAAGGCAGTTCTTGTATGTGCATTTGCTCTGAATCTTAACTTTGGCCTTTTCCCATTAGGCCAGTAAAAAGGTTGAGTGGGAGAGCTAAATAAAAAGCACCTCTCTCTGTCTGTCCATCTACCACTCAAAGGCATTCATAAAGCACCCGTTACCCAAATTATCCACATGCTGAGTGACAGTGTCTTTTGCCAGTGGTTTAATCCGATTCAGTAGGGTGAGAGCCACTGAAACTCACAATAAACCAAAACAAATTGCTTCTTTTTCCCCTAGGTCAGTTGTAATCATTGGACTGGGGGGTGTTGGCTGGAGAGAACTGTGTGCCCCCAAATGCTTTCTCACTTACATAATAAAAAGTGGATACAACAGGAATGACTGATAGTACAGATTTCACTCAAATAGCTCCATTTATTAATATTTTGAGTTGGTGATATAATGCTGAGGCTCTGAGCACACAGTTAATAATACATAACATCAATTATTCTAACACTGGGTTGAAGACGCTGTGACTACATGACAACAAAAATCAATCTGGTATTCAGTTGGTTGACAATTTGTCCAGAATATTTTCGTAGTTCAGCTCTGCTCCAAAGGACAGTGTATAGTTTCAGATACTTCCTATCCTCCACCACGTGGCATTGAGACAGCATAAAAAAACCTGAAAGCCACCATAAACTCTGCAAGTTGCACTCCTGCTAATTCAGCAGGTAGGAACTTGTGTGCCCTCATCTGATCCAGATCAAGAACATAATAATGATGCAGCAGAGGAAATGATAGGGGTTGTTTTATTCACAGCTTGCTCCATCTCTTTGTCTCATTTGCTGTTATTGTATTAGTAAAGGGATTTTAGCCAGCCTGGACCATACTGTGGTATGTGATGGAGTTTTAGTACTGCAGGCATCCTGGGAGGATCTGTCCCAAAGGAAACTTCATGGTCTGTAAAGACAAGCTCTCATTACTAGAGCCAAATATATAGCAAAGACATGCGGGTCAGCCATTTTTAATAACTTAGAAATAGAATATGACTCCAGCCATTTTTATGCTGTTATTACTTGCTTTAGAGAGCCATCACACGTGCAAAGTCCCATTGGAACAAGAGTTCACAGAGAGTAAATCTCAGGCCTGTAGCTTAGAACCACTTAATCACGCAACAGACTTCATTTCTGGCAGAAGTAATTAACAAAGGTTCAGCCATCTAATCAAGGAACAAAAGCACAACTCTGTCACCTCATTGAACAATCATGTCACCCAAATATCGAATCATGAATATCGACTACTCACAGCTAAGGGTTTGCAGATAGCTCCCAGACCGAAATACGCATAAACTGAGGCTGCAGGTCAGTCAATGCAAACACACTGCATAAAACAGCTACTGGCTGAGAACAGACTGCTGGCAAACATGAAAGGAAAAAAAAAAAGGAAAAAAAAAAAAGCAAAACAAAGCAGCACCTAAATTTGCCAACTACTGCAGATTTTACTTGACTGAATATAAAGCAGAGAGCAAGAAGAGGGGAGTGAAAAGAAGAGTGGGAAAAGATGATGCTCCCTGCACAGTGACTCTGAAAAACACTGTTTGGAGGAAAGTTCATAAGTGTGGGAGCACCAGAGTTGTCACAGGGAACATTGAACAGTGGTGAACTCTTGTCTAGATACCCATTTTGCAGGACTCCACATGCTGTACCAATCTTCCAAGACAAAGCATTCTCCATTCACTTTTATTTTCTATATGCTTGTTTTGTTCAGTGCCAAACAAGGTCATGCTGCCGATGCTTGTTCTTTTCTGCCCTGACTGGGAGCTGACTCTTTTGCACTGTGTTAAGTTCTCTATATTGAAAAGAACTCCACTCTTCTGCTGCATAAGAAAAGCAAAGGGTGGGACAGGCAAATAGCTGGTGATCAATATTACATTGTTCCACACGCACTGACTGGTAATCATTAGGGCAGAATAGATATGGTGAGCAGTCATATCTGTTCTCTATGATGAGAAAGTTCTCATTCAAGTCACAGCATCACACAGAGCTCCTGCCTTTGCAGTATAGCAAATAACAACCCTATCTTCCAGTCATCTGCTCCAGGGGAACCAACAAAAGCTAGTTTGGGAACAAAATTGAGGAACTCAAGCTCACCCTAATTTAACATGTATGCTTGACTCCCAAGCACTGCATTCCGAAAGGTTTTAAACCCTAGGAAAACAGCCCCACCCCCATTTATGGACTAAAAAAAATAAAACAAATTTAAGGAAACTCTGAAAGAGTTGGAGAATAATGAAATTTCTACTCAAGGGGATGTCATTTAAGCAATATCTTCCTAAAGATCACAGTGATGCCACCAGAAAGCCGTGGTACAAAAGAGGTCAAACAGAGAGTAAGGAGCTGAATAGTGAATTTAAGTTCAAACATCTAAGTCTAAAGCAGACAATGAGAAATTCCAAGGTTAAACTGGTCTTGCAATTCTGGACACTATGTGAAGATGTTGGGATTTATTTTCAACTCTGCCACAGTTTATGATTGACTTGGGTGCTACCAGTCCACTTTGATACAAATTTTGATTTCCTCAATTATAAGAGAGAAACAATGCTAATAAACTACCTCAGGAGAAGCAGGAAGGGCATGGTAACATTTGCAAAGAGTTTGAGCACTAGGTGATTGAAGAGATGGGAAAATGCGGGAAAAAAGGGGTTTCCCTGGTCCTCTTACACAGTCAGGACACATGCATGATGGAAGCTTCTCACATGGAGTCAGACAGCAGTTGGTCTGGTCTGGTAGTTGGTCATGGAAGTAAACATGGGGGAAGTTGAGGCTTTTACTTCTTCCAGTACTCAACCTCCTAGAAAAGAGCAGCCTGCTTTACCTATTGCTTCATCACTTCAGTCGCTGAGGGTGTAATTGTGGCAGCAGTGTGCACCAATGCAGCTGGCACTGGCCAGTCTCTTTAGGCAAGTGCAAATAGTTAAGAGGGGAGAATGTTTCCTGGCCCAGTTGCAGCTGACCCTTTGGGAAAGACATGCTGAGCTGTTCACATGAGGACTTCACTTTTACAGGCCAGTATTTCTTAGTATAATAGTTACAACTCTTCCTGAGTTCAAAAACCTAAAACCAAAAACATAGCAGCTTCCTCCCAGGGTGAGAAGTTGGAATCACCCCAGGTGATTACCCTAACCAGACAACTGCTAAATACCTATAATTGCTGGCAACAGCTCAGTTTCTCCAGCACAGGCCAGTGGGTGTTGACAGTGGTTAGAGCCAGATCTCACTCCTCTGCCGTGGAGGAACAGAGCTTTCTTCATTCAAGGTATTACATGAAGAGAAATGAGACAGCAATGCAAAAAAAAAAAAAAAAGTGTGAAGGAGATTGGGGTACAAA